>JARQOD010004111.1:0-57897 GCA_033576555.1 Oophaga sylvatica | reverse complement strand
TTCCCTCAGCTACAGAGACAGTAGATCTAGTTATCCAGAACATTTTCCGGCTGCATGGGGTACCAGATGACATCATTTCTGACCGGGGAATACAATTTACCTCTAGATTTTGGAAAGGATTTTGTTCTGCGCTCCACATTAATGTTTGCTTGTCTTCTGCATACCATCCTCAGACCAACGGGCAGACCGAACGGACAAATCAAACCTTGGAGCAATATCTACGCTGTTACGTCAGTCATTTGCAGGACGATTGGCTGAAGCTACTTCCTCTAGCGGAATTTTCGTACAACAACTCCCAAAGCAGTTCCACGAAGGTAACGCCTTTTTTTGCCAACCTGGGTTATCATCCAAGTATTTTGCCTAGGTCTCCGGTTACGATTTCGGTACCAGCGGTTGAAGACAGAGTGACGGCGTTGCAACGTAATCTTGAAGTTTTGAAGGACTCCCTGACCACAGCACAGGAGCGTTACAAGAAGTCGGCCGATAGATTCCGGAAACCAGCACCTATGTATAAGGTAGGAGACTCAGTTTGGTTGTCCACCAAGAATCTAAAATTGGGTGTTCCTTCGCAGAAACTGGGACAGAAATTCATCGGTCCATTCAAGATCACTGGGATTGTGAGCTCTGTTGCCTGTCGGTTGAAGCTACCACGGACTTTAAAGGTACACCCAGTATTTCATGTTTCCTTATTAAAACCAGTCTCTCCTAACACGTTTCAGGGACGTATCGTACCTCCCCCTCCACCAGTGTTGGTTGATGGCGAAGAACAATTCGTGGTACAGGATATTGTTAATTCGAGACTTCATAGAAACCGGCTTCAGTATCTAGTTAGATGGCAAGGTTACTCTCCTGAAAATGATTCTTGGGAACCAGTAAGTAACATCAATGCGCCTCTGAAGATTGCTCAGTTTCATCGGAGATACCCGGACAGGCCTGGTCCAGGACCGTCCGGAGGCCGTCTTTAGGGGGGGAGTAATGTCAGTATTCCGGGTTTTCTAGGTAACTTTGTCAATGATTTTGCCCTTTGTTAAGATGGAGTTTGCTGTTTTGTGTGCCCTACTTCCTGTTCGTTTGTTTAAAACCTGGCTCAGGTGTTGGCTTCACTGCTGGAGTATTCTGCTTCCGTTTCCCTGCAACCCAGCTGCTTTGTTCCTCACAGATCTTTTGTGTATTTACCAGGAAAATGCATAACCTTATCTTCAGGTGTTTCTCAGCCACAGCAGTTTCTACCCATGGCTCTGGACATTCTCTGCATATGTAAGTTGCACAAAGTACTGTGTTATCACTAAACTGTTGACTTGGGAATTTAACCCTTGGTTCACTCCATCTGATAAGAACTGTGTTTCTGAACTGTTGCTGTTTAACCCTTTGTGCATTACCTCTGGTGAGAGCTGTTGGAACTGTTACTGGAACCTTACTGACATATGAACTTGTTGTTGGACTTCACTGAATTAAGCCACAACTGAGATTAACTTGTTCCTGGACCTCCCTGTGTTTTCTGCATACCTGGATCTGACTCTTCACACACCAGCAGTGTGTAAATCCAGCCACGTTACCTGTGCATCAGACTTACCTTGTGGTCACATTTGTGTGAGGACTCCGTCGTAAGAACTTTACCACCCTCGCTATAGAGGTTCAAAGACTTATATATCCGGATTCATATAACTGGACTTGTGTATATATATATGGACTCATTGCATGTCACTACGGGTTGTTTGAATATTGTTTTTGGGTGTTTTGCTGTTTCACAAATACATTATTTGCATTCAAAGAAACCCGTCTCTGATTGTTCATTGCCCCACGCTATCAGAATCCTCGAGTTCCTACAATAGTATTACACAATGCTAGGAAGGCATGAAGGCAGTGTATGTGGGTATATAGATATCACTGTTAGTCAGGCAGGCATGGTATGTGGTATACTTCATTGCATACATCAAGAGAGTCCATTCCATTACTGTCTGCTGCTGCTACTGCCTATTACATATATTGACCATATATACATCGTCCCAGGTAGCAGTGGCCAGTAATAATTTTTTTGCATCTTAATCCTGATTATTTAATTCAAAAGCAATCCAGAGCACACTTTTTTTTCTATATTTGCTTGTTGATACTGCAGAATACAGCCAGATCCTTTTCATAGTACAGCATGAAAAGCCAGCTATTTTAAACAGGTTTGCCTGTCCCAACGATCACATCTGAGTGTGCAGAAAATTCTGCCATTTTTGTGGTACTGTAAAAAAAATTTAGGAGTGTCTTATACAATTTCTTGACACCATTTTGCTGCCAAAAAAAATATTTAGCTGCCAAAAAAATATTTAACTACAGTGTAGATATTTTACACTGGGTTTTGTCCGCCACAAGGATCGCAAATCATTGTGCTCAAAATTGTGCCAATTCAGGCCTCCATAGAATTGTTTTTGTTGTGTCTTGGCCTACTTATTGACACAATTTTGCTGGCCAAAAAAAAAATACAGGCCAGATATTTGAAAGTGTGGTATCGCCGTCACACACCTCATCCATCTGTGGGCTACAAATTGTGGCATTTCAGGCCTACATTGAACTGTTTTTTGCTGTGTTCTACCCTAGTTAGTGACACTATTTTGCTGTAAACAAAAAAATACAGGCCACATATTTTACAATGTGGTATCTCTGTCACACGACTCAGCTATATGTGGGCTAAAAATTGTGGCATTTCAGGCCTACATTGAACTGTTTTTGTTGTGTGCTACGCTAGTTAGTGACACTATTTAGCAGTAAAAAAAATAAAAATACAGGCCTGCCTCATCTATCTGTGGGCTACAAATTGTGGCATGTGAGGTCTCCATTCAACTGTTTTTTCTGTGTGTTACCCTATTTCTTGACTAGTGTTGAGCGATAGTGCTCGATATCTAAAAAATCGTATCGAAATTGTATCGCCGATAGCACTAAATATCGTCGATATCCGATTTCGATACCGGAAGTCCAATGTAAGTCTATGGGAACAAAATATCGCAACTAAAAAAACTTTATTTCCTGTAAACACTAAATATACACACATAGAATACAATATATATATATATATATACATGCATTGTGACTATATATATACATATATTTATAGTTTATACACTCTACATAGTAAAATAGACCTGATTCAATTGCGTAAAGCCGTGACATACCCATAAAGTCCTTGTAAACACTAAATATACACACATAGAATACATATATATATATACATGTCATTGTGACTATATATATATATATACATATATTTATAGTTTATACACTTCTACATAGTAAAATAGACTCTGATTCAATTGCCGGGTAAAGCCGTGACATACCCCATAGAAGTCGACGGGCTCGGTGCCGAGTACCCCAAAAACCTCTGGTTCTGTGCGACTCAACTTGGGCGTCACGAACAGGATTCTGTAGCTCGCTATAAGCGAGTCCTGTGTGCCTGAATTGAACTGGTTTTGTGCTTGAGAATTGCTAAAATCATCAGAGAATGTATTTGCCATTTTTCCGCCATATCTGCGTCACGACGAGGCACTGGTGAAGAAGAAGGGCGTGCTCTTCGTGGGTGTACACTCACTCAGTGGCGTGAAAACGATGGCCGACCACTGTAAATGGTACTGCAATGTAAGATCGTGCCCCACAGCTCTTCAGTTCCGCCTCCTCATCCTCCTCAGTGTGCGGAAACTAACACGAAGGTCCCGCCTCCCTACAAAAGAGGGGCCCTCTCCAGATGCTAATGACACATGTGACTTGGCAGAGATGGCTAATGGACACGAGCAGAAGTGTGAAGGGATGGAGCAGTCAGAGCTCTCCCCCCACGGAAGCGACCCGATCGCCACGGAACCACCGTTGGGCACCCGGCCTGGAAACCCTCCTACGCTGCAAGAAGCGGAGGATACCCTAAGAGGCCTGGCCCGGCACCGGGAGGAGGTCGCCAGGATGGAAGCCAGCTGGCGTGTCCTAAAACTAAACTTGGAGCGGCGCCAATCCCTCTTACCTGAAGTGTCTGTACCGGAAGGTGAGGCACCCGTTCTAGTAGAGGAGTCCGTGCGGGCATCCCAGCCCTTGCAATGTGATCCGGTTGACGTTGTCGCAGTGGAGGCACCCGTTCGTGCAAAAAACGCTGCACCGGCAGCACCCCAGATCCCGCTGTCTGCCCCCGTCGCTGAGACAGAAGAAGCGACACCCGTCCTCATGGAGGAGGCCGCGCAGGCACCAGAGCACTACCTGCCTGTACCGGAGCCCAGACTGTCATCTGTTCCAGAGCCGGCTGCTTCCTTCGCAGGTGAGCGTCGCCAGGACTGGGGGGCGCCAGGAGAGCTGCCGCAAACCGGACACTGTAAGCTGCAGTTTGATGGTGGAGACATGGAGCTGCTGGTGGAGGAGAATTTCAACCGGCGTCAGGAGGAAGAGTGGAGACGTTGGGAGAAGGAAGCAGAGCGACAAAGGGAGCAGCGAGAATCCCAAAAACTTCGCCAACGTCAGCTGGAGAAGGACCGGGAACATAAGGACCGGATGAGAAAAGATAAAAGTACGGTGAGGGAGCCGCGGCGTAAGGGTGCAGTACGGAGCTTTAAATTGAAAGGTGGTTGGGGCTTCATCCAGGAGCCTGGACTTTATTTAGAAGTTTTTGTGAACCGGCGGGACGTGGAGGCTCACCTCCCAGAAGGACACCCGGGGAGGGACCTGTTGCCAGGAGACTTGGTGACTTACACCCGACACTGGGGTTACAATGGATGGTACGCCCTAAATGTTACCAGGTGCGACCCCTACTCCCCAGAGTGTCAGGAACCTGTGAGACCCTCGGAGCCTTCAGCCTCCCACATCCAGGCCTCTGCAAAAGTGCCCACCCCATGCCGTAAATCTCCCCAGCCTCCCTCAGTGGTCTCCTCAGCAGCCCCAGCTATGGACATGATAAGTATAGCTGGCCCGTACCCGGCGCCTGTTAGGCCCCCTGGGGTTCGTTCAGTCTGGGACATAGGGTTCCAGACCTGGAGGGAGATGAAAGAGGTGGCCACACAGACCCAGATAGCGGGTCACGACTTGACTGTACAGGCCACACGACGTCATCAGGTCCTGGTGGTCCTTGGTGCCTTGGATGTTTGGCAAGCATCAGAAGAGTACCAGGTGGTACCTGGAACACCCCTGCCAAAGAATTATAAATAACCCGGACAGGGTCACTGTATGTAAATAGTTAAATTGTTTATGTACCCGGACGGGTGAATGTTCATAAAAAAGTTTTTTAATTTAATAAAAAAAAAAAAAACCACAGTTTTCATTACTTCTATTACAGTCTCATCCTCCGACGCCATCGATCTCCTGTAAAAAAAATGAAAAAAAAAAAAAAAAGTATACCACCTGACCGACGCAGTCCATAGTAACGAGTGTCCCACGACGATCCAGCTCTGCTACATCAGAATGACAGGCAGAGCCTATCATCCCGGCGCAGCACAGCTGATTACCTGCTTCCCCGGCGGTGACGTCATCGGACTGACTGCTTTACGGCCGGGATTACCCAGCAGTCACTGCAGTTATCGCGAGAAACTGCATGTGACCGCCGGGGAAAGATGATGGCGGCCATGAAGCAGTCCAGGCCGTGACCGCCGGAGATCTTCTGCCAGGTAAGTGCCGCTGACTCCTGACAGACCCGACCGACGGACACTCACAGTGACAGTGACAAATCCGATTCCGGTATTCGATAAGACGAAAATATCGAAACGAATTATCGAAAGGCCGATAGAGCTAATATCGGCCGATAGCCGATATTTACATTATCGTATCGCTCAACACTATTCTTGACACTATTTTCCTGTAAAAAAATAAAAATACAGGTCACATATTTTACAGTGTGGTATCTCCATCAGACGCCTCATTTATCTGTGCGCTACAAATTGTGGCATCTGATGCCTCCATTCAACTGTTTTTGCTGTGTGTTACCCTAGTTCTTGACACTATTTTCCTGTAAAAAAAATAAAACTACAGGCCACATATTTTACAGTGTGGTATCTCTGTCACGCGCCTCATCTATCTGTGGGCTGTTATGCTAGGTAGCTGAGGAGGACAGGAACAACAGCCGGGCAGCCGAACACCTGAGATGTTGGTAACTAATGGGTTGCAGATTCCTAAACTGACCACACAACTAGAGGTAGCCGTGGAGCGTTCCTACGTTGATCCTAGACGCCTCGTCACAGCCTGAGAGATAACTACACCTAAAGGCAGAAAGATGAAAGCTATCTGCCCCGGAGCAGATCCCCAAAGAAAATAGGAAGCCCCCAAACATGTAATGGCGGTTAGACAAGAAGAAAGCACGAACACAGACAGAAAATAGAATGAGCAAACGCTGGGGCCACAAGCTGACTAAATAGGATAGGACAGGAGAGTTTACTTTCTGCAACCAAGAAAACCCTACAAAAATCCAACAATTCTGATTACAAAAATACTGAGATCACACGATCTCGCCACCCACTAAATCAGATCTCAGTGTGAACAAAACCAAGCCGCAGCCACTGAAAAAACAGGAAAAAGAAAATGAACAAATAACAGTGGCTTCAGATAAACTGAGAGGAGCACAAGCCCCCCGGAGGGGACCTGGCTGACCTCCACAGAAGTGCAGGGAACAATGCAAAAAAGCAAGCACAAAAATAAAAGCAGAAAATATCTTATCTGATAGCAGAAGATGCAGGCAAGACTCAGCAAACTTCCAAATGAACCAGGAACCACAATTGAGACAAGAACAATTGATCACCGGCAACCATCATGGGAGGGAACCTCCCTTATATCAGACCAGTCAGTGAACCCAGATTGCCATTCCTCGCTGAAAGGTTCAGTACTGTCTGCAACCACCAGAGGGAGCCTCTGCTCAGAAACCATCTCTAACACATTCATAACAGTACCCCCCCTTGAGGAGGGGTCACCGAAACCTCACTAGTGAAACCAGGCCGATCAGGATGAGCTCGGTGATAGGCACGGATCAGTCTCCTAGCATGGATGTCCGAAGCAAACACCCAAGAATTGTCCTCCTGACCATAACCTCTCCACTTAACCAAATACTGGAGTTTCCGTCTAGAAAAACGAGAATCCAATATTTTCTCAACCACATACTCCAGATTGCCCTCAACCAAAACAGGGTCAGGAGGAGCAGCCATAGGAACCACTGGCTCGACAAACCTCTTCAATAAGGACTTGTGGAACACGTTATGGTTCTTAAATGTCCCTGGAAGAAGCAAACGGAAGGAAAAAGGATTAAGAATCTCAATGATCTTATAAGGTCCAATGAACCTAGGCTTAAACTTTGGAGATGCAACCCTCATAGGGATATTTCTTGAGGACACCAAACCAAGTCCCCCACTTTAAACCGAGGACCATCAGTCCTATGCCGGTTGGCAAACTGTTGGGCCTTCTCCTGAGAGAGAGACAACCTCTCCACTACCTGGTCCCAAATCTGCTGCATTCACTCCACAACAGAGTCAACACCTGGACAGACAGAAGCCTCCGCCTGACCCGAAGAAAATCAAGGGTGAAACCCAGAATTGCAGAAAAATGGAGACATCAAGGTGGCAGAGCTATCCCTATTATTAAGAGCAAACTCAGCCAAAGGCAAAAAAGAGACCCAGTCATCTTGATCAGCAGACACAAAACATCTCAAATAAGTCTCCAAGGTCTGGTTTGTTCTCTCGGTTTGTCCATTGGTCTGAGGATGAAAAGCAGAGGAGAAAGATAATTGAACTCCAAGTTTAGAACAAAATGTCCTCCAAAATCTGGAAACAAACTGGACTCCTCTGTCAGACACAATGTTCTCCGGAATGCCATGTAACCGAACCACGTGCTGAAGGAACAAAGGCACCAATTCGGAGGAGGAAGGTAACTTAGGTAATGGCACAAGATGTATCATCTTGGAAAACCTATCACAGATTACCCAGATAACGGTCATTCTCTGAGAAATAGGGAGGTCGGAAATAAAATCAATAGAGATATGGGTCCATGGCCTCTTGGGCACAGGTAATGGCATTAACAAACCACTAGAGCGAGAGCAAGGCTTGGAGCGAGAGCAAGTCCCACAGGACTGCACAAATTTCCTGACGTCACGAGACAAAGTAGGCCACCAAAAGGAGCGACTCACCAAGTCTCTGGTACCAAAAATCCCGGGATGACCAGCCAACGCGGAACAATGAATCTCAGACATCACACTCTTCTTCCACTGGTCTGGGACCAACAATTTCCCAATAGGGCAGCGCTCAGGTTTATCCTCCTGACACCCTTCCAGAGCCAGTCTCAAATTGGGCGAGATGGTGGAAAGAACTACACCCTCTTTCAAAATAACAGTAGGATCAGATAACTCAGGAGAGTCCGCAAAGAAACTCCTCGAGAGGGCATCAGCCTTAACATTCTTAGTGCCAGGAAGAAAAGAAACCACAAAATTAAAACGTGTGAAAAACAAGGCCCACCTGGCCTGTCTAGGATTAAGTCGCTTGGCTGATTCGAGATAAATCAGATTCTTATGGTCCGTGAGGACCACCACCTGATGTTTGGCTCCCTCCAGCCAATGTCTCCACTCTTCAGAGGCCCACTTCATGGCCAATAACTCCCGATTACCCACGTCATAATTACGTTCAGTTGGAGAAAATTTTTGAGAGAAAAAGGCACAAGGGTTACTCTTAGAGGTCTATGGATCTCTTTGGGACAAAACGGCAGCTGCCCCAATTTCAGAGGCATCAACCTCCACCTGAAACGGTAGAGAAACATCAGGCTGCCGTAGAACAGGAGCAGAAGTGAATCTCTGCTTAAGTTCCTGAAACGCAGAGACTGCCTCAGGAGGCCAATTCACCACATCAGAACCCTTTTTGGTCAAATCAGTCAATGGTTTAACAATACCGGAGAAATTACCAATAAATTTACGATAAAAATTGGCAAAACCCAAAAATCTCTGAAGAGCCTTTAATGAAGTAGGTTGGACCCAATCACAGATGGCTTGAACCTTGACCGGGTCCATTTCAATAACAGACGGAGACAAAATGAATCCCAGAAATGAGACCTTCTGTACGCCAAAAAGACACTTTGATCCCTTCACATACAGTGCATTCTTTCTCAAAATCTGGAACACGGTCCGAACATGTTTCACATGAGAGTCCCAGTCATTGGAAAAAATCAAGATATCATCCAAATAAACAATCAGAAATTTATCCACAAAATCCCTGAAAATATCATTCATGAAGGATTGGAAGACGGAAGGAGCATTAGTGAGCCCAAAGGGCATCACGAGGTACTCAAAATGCCCCTCTGGGGTATTAAACGCCGTCTTCCATTCATCCCCGTGCTTAATGCGAATAAGGTTATACGCCCCCAGGAGGTCAAGCTTGGTAAACCAACTAGCACTTTTCACCCTGGAAAACAGGTCAGAAATCAAGGGTAACGGATATTGATACTTCACAGTGATCTTATTCAAGAGACGATAATCAATACACGGCCTCAATGAACCATCCTTTTTGGCCACAAAGAAAAAACCGACACCCAAGGGTGAAGAGGATGTTCTGATATGACCCTTCTCCAATGACTCCTTGATATAAGATCGCATAGCATCGTGTTCAGGTACAGACAATTTAAAAAGGCGACCTTTAGGAAATTTACCACCAGGCACTAATTCAATAGCGCAATCATAGCTCCTGTGAGGGGGCAAGGATGCAGATTTACTTTCACTTAATACATCTGAAAAATCAGTCAAAAAGTCAGGAACATCCTGAGACTGGGGAGAGGCAGGAAAAACAGGAGTGTCGGCATTAACACACTGGCAGCCCCAACTGGTCACAGACACAGATTTCCAATCCAAAACAGGATTATGAGACTGTAACCAAGGGAAAACTTGTACAATAATGTCATGCAGATTATACAGCACCAGAAATTTGCAACTCTCCTGATGATCTGGTTCAACCCTCATTATCACCTGAGTAGAAAACTGGGGTTTAGTCTCCGCCAAAGGGGTAGAATCAATGCCCAGTAGGGGAATAGACTTCCGCAGGGGTATCATGGGAAACCCACAACGTTTGGCAAAGTCAAAATCCATCAGGTTAATAGCTGCTCCTGAATCAACAAAAGCCTGAGCAGAAAATGTGGACAGGGAGCAAATCAGGGTAACAGTCAACAGAAATTTAGTCTGAACACTACCCAAGACAACTGAGCATGCAAAACGTCTTCCCCGCTTAGGGCAGACTGAAATAGCATGAGAGGCGTCACCACAGTAGAAACATAACCCATTGCGCTTTCGAAACTCATGACACTGTGCCCCAGAAGTCACTCTATCACACTGCATGGGCTCAGAAGCTGGCTCACCTCACAAGGCAACACTATCTGACGCATACCTCTGCGCTCACGCAAACGTTTGTCAATTTGAATAGCCAATGACATAGAATCATTGAGACCAGAGGGAGCAGGGAATCCCACCATAACATCCTTTACATTCTCTGACAGCCCCTTCCGAAAAAGGGCTGCCAAAGCATCATCATTCCATTTGGTCAGGACTGCCCACTTTCGGAATTTCTGACAGTACAGCTCAGCGTCTTCAAGACTCTGATTTAATGCCAACAAGGTTTTTTCAGCTTGATCAGTGACATATAGGTTCATCATGCAATAACCCCAGAGCCAGAAAAAATGCATCAATATCATTCAAAACAGGATCCCCAGGTGTCAGGGAAAAAGCCCAATCCTGAGGATCGCCGCGCAGGAGAGAGATGACAATTTGAACCTGCTGTGCTGCGTTCCCTGAGGACTTGGGCTTGAAGGCAAAAAACAACTTACAGTTATTTTTGAAATTCAGAAATTTAGCCCGATCCCCCAAAAACAAATCTGGCATGGGAATCCTAGGTTCCACAACCGGCAACCTAGCAAGATAGGTAGCAATACTCCGAACCTCAGTGGCAAGCTGATCCACACGGCCAGACAACTGTGCAAACTCCATTGAGAGAGAAAAAAAAATCCTCCTCAGCACCCAGAGAAAAAGAGGGAAAAAATGCAACAAACAGAAAAAATAAATCTCTGACAACTCTGACAACTTTTTTCTTTCCACACTATTTTCCCCTTCTGTGAGTACCATATAATTTTCAGTTTGGCCGGTAATACTGTTATGTTAGGTAGCTGAGGAGGACAGGAACAACAGCCGGGCAGCCGAACACCTGAGATGTTGGTAACTAATGGGTTGCAGATTCCTAAACTAACCACACAACTAGAGGTAGCCGTGGAGCGTTCCTACGTTGATCCTAGACGCCTCGTCACAGCCTGAGAGATAACTACACCTAAAGGCAGAAAGATGAAAGCTATCTGCCCCGGAGCAGATCCCCAAAGAAAATAGGAAGCCCCCAAACATGTAATGGCGGTTAGACAAGAAGAAAGCACGAACAAAGACAGAAAATAGAATGAGCAAACGCTGGGGCCACAAGCTGACTAAATAGGATAGGACAGGAGAGATTACTTTCTGCAACCCAGAAAACCCTACAAAAATCCAACAATTCTGATTACAAAAATACTGAGATCACACGATCTCGCCACCCACTAAATCAGATCTCAGTGTGAACAAAACCAAGCCGCAGCCACTGAAAAAACAGGAAAAAGAAAATGAACAAATAACAGTGGCTTCAGATAAACTGAGAGGAGCACAAGCCCCCCGGAGGGGACCTGGCTGACCTCCACAGAAGTGCAGGGAACAATGCAAAAAAGCAAGCACAAAAAAGCAGAAAATATCTTATCTGATAGCAGAAGATGCAGGCAAGACTCAGCAAACTTCCAAATGAACCAGGAACCACAATTGAGACAAGAACAATTGATCACCTGCAAACATCATTATTATTATTATTATTATTTATTATTATTATACATTTATATAGCGCCATTTATTCCATGGCGCTTTACATATGAAAAGGGAAAAATATAGACAGATACAATAAACATGTGCTAGACAAGGGACACACAAGTACAGAAGGAGAGAGGACCCTGCCCGCGAGGGCTCACAGTCTACAGGGATGGGTGAGAATACACTAGGAGAGGGTAGAGCTGGTCGTGCGATGGTTCAGTAGACTGAGGATCATTGCAGGTTGTAGGCTTGTCGGAACAGGTGGGTCTTCAGGTTTTTCTTGAAGGTCTCCGTTGTTGGTGAAAGTCTGATGTTTTGCGGCAGGGAGTTCCAGAGTATGGGGGAAGCCCGGGAGAAGTCTTTTATGCGGTTGTGGGAAGAAGAGATGAGGGGGGAGTCGAGAAGGAGATCTTGAGAGGATCGAAGGTTGCGTGTAGGTAGGTAGCGGGAGACCATGTCACAGATGTATGGAGGAGAAAGGTTGTGGATGGCTTTGTATGTCATGGTTAAGGTTTTGAACTGGAGCCTCTGGGCAATAGGAAGCCAGTGAAGGGCCTGGCATAGTGGGGAGGCTGGGGGATAGCGGGAAGACAGGTGGATTAGTCGTGCAGCAGAGTGTAGGATGGACTGGAGTGGTGCCAGAGTGCTAGAGGGGAGGCCAGACAGTAGGAGGTTGAAGTAGTCGAGGCGGGAGATGATAAGGGCGTGCACTAGTGTTTTTGTGGTTTCATGGTTGAGGAATGAGCGGATCCGGGAAATATTTTTGAGTTTGAGGCGGCAGGAGGTGGCGAGGGCTTGGATATGTGGTTTGAAAGAGAGGGCAGAGTCGATGATCACCCCAAGGCACCGAGCATGTGGGACTGGGGAAAGCGAGCAGCCATTGACATTGATGGATAGGCCTGGTGGAGGGGTAGAATGAGGTGGGGGAAAGATGATGAATTCTGTTTTGTCCATGTTCAGTTTGAGAAAGCGAGCAGAAAAGAAGGCTGAGATAGCAGACAGACACTGTGGGATTTTGGTCAGTAGGGAGGTGAGGTCAGGTCCAGATAGGTAGATCTGCGTGTCATCGGCGTAGAGGTGATACTGCAAGCCATGGGATTCTATGAGCTGTCCCAGGCCGAAGGTGTAGATGGAGAAGAGTAGGGGTCCTAGGACTGAGCCTTGGGGAACACCGACAGACAGGGGGCGAGGTGAGGAGGTGGTGTGTGAGAGGGAGACACTAAAAGTTCGATCTGTTAGGTATGATGAGATCCAGGATAGGGCCAAGTCTGTGATGCCAAGAGATGAGAGAATCTGTAGAAGGAGGAATGGTCTACGGTGTCAAAGGCAGAAGACAGGTCCAGGAGAAGGAGGACAGAGTAGTGTCGCTTGCTCTTGGCGGTTAGTAGGTCGTTGGTGACTTTAGTTAGGGCAGTTTCAGTTGAGTGATGCGGTCGAAAGCCTGATTGTAACCGGTCAAAGAGGGAGCAGGAGGAAAGGTGGGAGGACAGTTCAAGATATACATGCTGTTCCAGTAGTTTTGAGGCGAAGGGGAGAAGAGATATCGGGCGATAGCTAGACGCTGAGGATGGGTCGAGGGAGGGCTTTTTGAGGATCGGGGTGATTGAGGCATGTTTGAAGGATGAAGGAAAGACACCATTTGTAAGTGAAAGGTTGAAGAGGTGTGTGAGAGTAGGGATGAAGACTGTGGCAAGGTTAGGGATGAGGTGGGACGGGAGTGGGTCAAGCGCGCAAGTGGTGAGGTGTGATCTTGACAGGAGAGTGGAGAGCTGATCTTCTGTCATGGTGGTGAAGCTGGTTTTGGAAGAACAGGGCTGAGTGGCTAAGAGGGGCATTGGGGGCTGCGGGCCAAAGCCTTCTCTGATAGTATCAATCTTTTGCTTAAAGAAGGAGGCAAAGTCTTCGGCAGAAATGAGAGGAGAGGGAGGAGGTGCTGTGGGATGGAGTAGAGAATTGAAAGTGTTGAAGAGCTGTTTAGGGTTGTGAGACAGGGAGGATATGAGAGATGCAAAGTAAGTTTGTTTTGCGGCAGAGAGCGTGGACTTGAAGCTGGCAAGGTACTGCTTGTATGCGTTGAAGTGCTCGATGGAGTGGGTTCTCTTCCATCTCCGCTCGGTAACCCTGGAAGCCCGTCTCAGTTCTTTGGTCAGGCCGGTCAGCCAGGGCTGCCTGTTGATTGTACGAGTTTTGCTCTGCATGAGGGGGGCGGCCGAATCAAGTGTGGTTTTTATTGTGGTGTTATAAAATGTGGCAGCAGCATCTGTGTCATTAAGTGAGGCTATGTCTGTGAGAGGGAGGAGGGACTCAGAGAGCGATTGTAAATTGAGGTGTTTGAGATTTCTGCGAGGGTGGGTGAGTTTGTGGAGTGGGGGATGCGTACTAACAGAGGAGAGGGAAGAGAATGTCAGTAGGTTGTGGTCAGACAGGGGGAGTGGGGAGTTAGTGAGATTAGTGAGAGAACAGAGACGGGTGAAGATAAGGTCCAGCGTGTGACCGCCTTTGTGAGTGGCCACAGAGGACCATTGAGTGAGGCCAAGGGAAGCTGTGAGCGAAAGAAGTTTAGAGGTAGCCGGGGTGGAAGTGTCAATGGGGATGTTGAAATCGCCCATGATGATGGTGGGGATGTCAGCAGAGAGGAAATGGAGTAGCCAGGTGGTGAATTGGTCGAGAAAGGTGGAGATGGCTAGTTCCGGGGGGCGGTAAATGACAGCCAGTTGGAGGTTGGAGGGGGAATAGATGCGGACGGAGTGCACTTCGAACGAGGGAATAGCAGCGGAGGGTGGAATTTGAATAGGGGTAAAGGAGCAGGTATCAGACAGGAGTAAGCCAACTCCTCCACCACGTTTGTTGCTGGGGCGAGGGGTGTGAGAAAGATGAAATCCGCCATAGGAGAGCGCAGCTGGAGAGGCTGTGTCAGAGGGGGTGAGCCAGGTTTCAGTGATGGCAAGGAAGGAGAGTTTGTTGGTGATAAAGAGGTCGTGGACAAATGACAGTTTATTGCAGACGGAGCGTGCGTTCCATAGTGCTCCGGGTAGGGGGACTGGGGGAGGGGGGTGTGGATGGATAGGTATGAGGTTGACAGGGTTGCAAAAACGTGTGGAAGATCGTGGCAGGGTGTTAGAAATGAGTGTGGGGATGTGATGAGGAGGGCCAGGATTTGGGGATACATCGCCAGCGATGAGGAGTAGCAGACAGAGCGTTAGAAGGTGAGAGCAGGATAAGCCATGGTGTGGCCGTGTGTGTCTTGGTGAAAAGGATTGTATGTGGAGGAACAGTTCTGTGGGAAAGGTGAGATGGCTGGGGAGAATGGAGGGGGAAATGACTAATTCCTTACTAGGTGGGGGGATTACAGGGGATAGGAAGAAAGAAAGGAGGATGGGGGTGAAAGTGATAAGAAAATGAAACATAGTGGTTTTAAATTATGTTACCTTGCAGCCAAATTCCAGTCAAATTCTAGTCTAATTCACAGTAGTGTAATTAGAAATCTGTAATTTGAAATATGGGATTTGAAATATGTGGAGCAGACTACGTCTGGAGCAGACCCATTGCACTGAATAAATAATGCAGCTAAGGGCAATCAGGTGTGATTGGGAAGTGGGCTGGGACTGCTCAGGCCAAATGCACAGAGTTAAGGAAAGGTCATAAAAGGGGGTAGGTGTTACACAGACCACTCAGATGTGTGGTGAAGATAAGAAGTATGGAGTACAATTATGTGCACAGGAAGATGGGTGAGCAAATCATACCATTAACAAAGCAATATACATGATGCATTCAGGAGCATAGAAAAGCTGGGGTTTTCATACCATTAACAAAGCAATATACATGATGCATTCAGGAGCATAGAAAAGCTGGGGTTTTCATACCATTAACAAAGCAATATACATGATGCATTCAGGAGCATAGAAAAGCTGGGGTTTTCATACCATTAACAAAGCAATATACATGATGCATTCAGGAGCATAGAAAAGCTGGGGTTTTCATACCATTAACAAAGCAATATACATGATGCATTCAGGAGCATAGAAAAGCTGGGGTTTTCATACCATTAACAAAGCAATATACATGATGCATTCAGGAGCATAGAAAAGCTGGGGTTTTCATACCATTAACAAAGCAATGTACATGATGCATTCAGGAGCATAGAAAAGCTGGGGTTTTCCTCCCTTATATCAGACCAGTCAGTGAACCCAGATTGCCATTCCTCGCTGAAAGGTTCAGTACTTTCTGCAACCACCAGAGGGAGCCTCTGCTCAGAAACCATCTCTAGCACATTCATAACAGTGGGCTACAAAATGTGGCATTTCAGGCCTACATTCAACTGTTTTTGCTATGTGTGTTACCCTAGTTCTTGACACTATTTTCCTGTAAAAAATAAAAATACAGGCCACATATGTTAGATGCTGGGATTCTCCCACTGCACAGGGTAGATCCCAAGCCTTGCCTGCCTCTGCGGTCTCCCATTCAGCTTCGACCACAGTGGGTGATGTTCAGCAAAGACGTCAGTCTCTGCATCTTGCGCAGACTCGTGCTGTTCGCTTGGTTGCTGCTGGTCTTCCAGCCAAGAATAAAAAAAAATTCACTGCACTCTCAAGTAGAAAGTATGCAAAATACAACGTGGTTTATTAGGTGAAAATCCAAGCAGAAAAAATGGTGCCACAGAATATAAGGTTCAAGATAACATAATCACAATGTAGTACCCAACGTTTCGACTCTCCCGGGTCTTACTCATGGGGTTACTTGGTTGTATGAGATATATAGTATAGAACAAGTGGAAAAAAGGCAGAGACCCTTATCGTGGGTGCCCCTGGTGCTTAGGTACAGTGTAAGCTCTTCAACATAAGTAGCAGTCCGTGTATGGATAAATCTGCATTGGTGGCGTATTGAGTATTCTTCAGTAAAGGTTGTAATCCTTAATAAGGTAAATCTGCATTAGTAGCATGACACAAGCTCCTTAATAGAAATGGTAATCCATATGAGAATATGTCTGCATTGGTCGCGTGGTGTAGGACACAAGCGGCGCTCCCGCACCTAGCTAAATGTGCTGGTATCTCAGTCACACGGCTCATCTATCTGTGCGCTACAAATTGTGGCGATTTAGTGTGGCTCTCTGCTCGTAACATCACACTGAGTGTAGAGTCCACTAAATTTGATCCCCGCTATCTGGGTCCTTTCAAGATTCTGGAACAGGTGAATCCTGTGGTATATCGTCTCAGCCTTCCTCCACATCTGAACATTGCCGATGCCTTCCATGTCTCTCTGTTGAAACACGTATACATGACCCGGTCGTCCGGGACTCCTGCCAGGAGCTCGGATATGTCCTTGGACGATTTCAAGGTCAATGCCATTGTCGGATTTAAGGTGGTGCATGGCAAAAAATTATTTTTGGTGGACTGGAAGGGTCATGGGCCAGAGGATAGGACCTGGGAGCTGATTGAGCACATTCATGCACTCCAGCTCATGGCGGCTTTCGACTTCGCCAGGGTGCCTAGGGGGGTAATGTTAGGCACCGGGATTCTCCCACTGCACGGAGTAGATCCCAAGCCTTATCTGCCTCTGTGGTCCCCATTCAGCTTTGATCACAGTGGGTGCTGCTCAGCAAAGACATCGGTCTCAGCGTCTTGCTCAGACTCATGCTGTTCACTTGGTTCCTGTTGGTCTTCTAGTCAAGTCTATGGTAACCAGCGATAGGTAGTGGCAAACAGATGCTCTGGAGGCTAAGTCCAGAAATCACCCTATTGAGCATGCTCGTGTGGTGACCTCTCATTCGTGGTCGGTCGTCAGCTGCTCTGGTGAGTTGGCAGTTCCAGATTGGTCCATGAGCAAGGTCCTGTCTGACTGGACTTAAGGGGAGCAAATAAAAGGATCCTTTGGGCGTACGCCTGCGCGCTAAGATCCTTTATGCTATGTGTGTGTCAGTGGATACATTACCACCCCATGTGTGCGTGCGTCGCCACTAACACGGTGATTGTGTGTCTAGGCATGCAGTGCAGGGTGGGAACTCCCGCTTGGCTCAGCATCTGAATCCAAGCGTCCATAATCGCGTGTACCGTTTGCATAGCCAAGTGTCACAGCAAGCACAAACACCAGCCTAGTTTGGAGGGAAGTTATAGGGACCCCCAACTAGTCTCATTATCTGCTATACTCCTGTGACGTTTAACAGGATAAAGTTCCGAGTGCTCTCTGTTTTAGTACCGCGCTGTGGAGAAACCGAGCAGGTACTTTGCACTCTTTCCACACGGAATGACCTTTAACTCTGTGTGTTTATGGTGCTTGCACGCAGCATCGCTCCACCATTGTTTACTAGCTGCGGTTCCTCCATCACCGCACGGTGGACTCCGGGTTGCGATCGCACCTTCTCATAATTTATATTTGGTGCGATCCCCAAACCCTAACAATAACTACTATAATTCTGCCACTATGTACAAGAATATAACTGCTATAATACTGCTCATATGTACAAGAATATAACTACTATAATACTGCACCTATGTACAAGAATATAACTACTATAATACTGTCACTATGTACAAGAATATAACTGCTATAATACTGCTCATATGTACAAGAATATAACTACTATAATACTGCACCTATGTACAAGAATATAACTGCTATAGTACTGCCCCATATATACAAGAATATAACTACTATAATACTGCCCTCTAAGTTCAAGAATATAACAACTATAATGCTACTCCTATGTGCAAGAATATAACTACTATAATACTGTTACCTATGTACAAGAATATAACTACTATAATACTGCCCTTATCTACAAGAATAAAACTACTATAATACTGCCCATATGTAGAAAAATGTAACTACTATAACACTGCCCCTATGTACAAGAATATAACTACTATAATACTGCTCTCTATGTACAAAAATATAACTACTATAATACTGCCCTCTTGTACAAGAATATAACTACTATAATACTGCCCCTATGTACAAGAATATAACTACTATAATACTGCTCCTATGTACAAGAATATAACTACTATTATACAGCCCATATGTACAAGAATATACCGTATATACCCGAGTATAAGCCGACCCAAGTATAAGCCGAGGCACCTAATTTTGCCACGGAAAACTGGGTAAAAGCTTATTGACTCGAGTATAAGCTGGGTATGCATTGTCCCCTCATACATGTTCTGCTATGCGTGGTTCCCCCATTTTGTCCTGGTATGTGTGGCTCCCCTGTCCTGTCCTGGTATGTGTGGCTCCCCCTGTTGTAAGCATGGCTCCCCAGTCCAGCATGGCTCCCCAGTCCAGCATGGCTTGGCTCCCCAGGTCCCGCATGGCTCACAAACCCCCGTTCTACTCACCCTCCTCGCGCCATCCCTGCATCTCTGTCCCGGCGCCGGCAGCTCTTCCTGTTCCTGTGTTAAGTTGTCACGTGGTACCGCTCATTAAAGTAAAGAATATGCTCTCTATGTACAAGTATATAACTACTATAGTACTGCACTATTTGTACAAGACTAAAACTACTATAATACTGCACTCTTTGTGCAAGACTATAAGTACTATAATACTGCCCATACGTACAGTAATATAGCAACTATAATACTGCTCATATGTACAAGAATAAAACTGCTATAATATTGCCCCTATGTATAAGAATATAACTACTATAATACTGCTCCTTCCTATGTACAAGAATATAACTGCTATCATCTTGCCCATATGTACAAGAATATAACTACTAAAATACTGCCCCTATGTACAAAAGTATAACTACTATAATACTATAATACTGTTCTCAATGCACAAGAATATAACTACTATAATACTGTTCCCATGTACAAGAATATAACTACTATAATACTGCCCCTATGTACAAGAATATAACTACTATAATACTGCTCCTATGTACAAGAATATAACTACTATAATACTGCTCCTATGTACAAGAATATAGCGACTATAATACTGCTCCGTATGTTCAAGAATATAACGACTATAATAGTGCCTCCTAGATGAGAGGTTGTGCGTTTGTAGCTCTCCTGATGTCTGGAGCAAGCCCAGGGAGGGGCCACCCTGGGCGGGGAAACTCCCCTAGCAAGGCCCAGGCTTCCAGGCCTACACTGGGAAGAAGCGCCCAAGCTGTTTCTAATGTGCATGCAAATCCAAAGTGATTTCTGAGGAAAAGAAAGCTCCGAATGGAAGTAACAGAAGCATCAAGAAATATGAAGCTGTGAAAGTGAGTAAAGTAACAGAACAAGGGAAAGCCATGGTTGTATGTCAGAAAGTTGCAGCTAAGCAGTTGGCCAGCCAAGGCTAGCAGAGTGAAGTGCAATTAGGAGAAATCCAAAAGAAATCTCCTGGTGAGAAGCTGAATGGAGGAAAGCAGCTTACAGCTCAGGAGATGCCATGACCGGCCTCAGGTGTGCAACTGACTTCCAGCAGGCAAAGGAGAACTTTACTGGAGAGACAGACATTACAGGAAAACTTGCAGCAGAAGCATGTGGTGACCAGCATAGCATGCTCTGGGTGCACAAGGTCGCAGTCAGGTGGCAGCAGTAAAAGTGCTGTGGAGCCTTGAGCCACGAAACCAGCGGTAGTGAAAATTAAGGAGACGTCTGGGTTCAAGCAACCGGGGACATCGCTGAAAACAGGATCCCAGGAGGAGACGCACGTGCATCTGAGCTTCAGCTCACAGAAGAGATCCCAGGAGTAGTCAAGAAGTTCGGTGAGTTACAGCAGCAGAAAGACTCGTCACTGCAGATGCAGATAGACTGTGGCTATAAGGTAAAGGCTGCTAATCCTGGAGATCACACCTTTTATGACTAGACTCTGAACACACTGGGTGTATTGCTGGCAAAAGTGGTAAGGGACATGGACTGCATCCTAGAGAGGATGGGGCCCGGGGCAGAGACTTATAGGAACCAGGAACTGTTTATGTCACACAGGCAGAACTCTGCAAGTTCCAGGTCAGACATTGTCCCAGGTGGACCCCAGAAGCAGGTACGGCCAGTGCTGCAGCCTGCAAGCTTCTGCTTGCCTCCAAAAGGGTCAAATACTGCACCAGCAGCCGCAGCAGCCTGCGGAAGATCCAAAGCAGCAGCATGTTGTGCAGATTGCAGCAGAGGAACCACAAATCTCTGAATGCCCAGCACAACTGCCTGCAGCAGATTCCAAGAAGCAGCATGTAGGGCAGGTTCCAGCAGAGGCACCACAAGTCTCAGGATGCCCAGTGCAACAGCCTGCGACAGATTCCAAGCAGCAGCATGGAGAGCACATTTCAGCAGAGGGGCTACAAGTCTCAGAATGCCAAGCGCAGCAGTTGGGCAGTGCACATGTGCCGTTAGTTACTCATGGTGCCTTGTAGGGCTCTGATGCTGGGGCTAACCGTGCTGTATCTGAGGGGTCGGGGGCTTGGGGGAGCACAGTATATTTGCTGGACGCTGCACAGTCTGATAGTGACATTGATGTTGATCATAGCAATCTGCATGACAATGTCTGTGATTTCCCTCCTTTAATTCCGAGCACACAAGGTGTGGCAGCCCCCCTGCTGCAGACCCCCACCCCGTCAGTCATACTAGTGTGACCCTGCTGTTTCTTGTCTAATTTCCTCAATTTTAGAGACACTAAGGGCTGGAGTAAGTTCAGCTTTATTCCTATCTCTGAGCTAGATACTGTTACTGTTAATGTCATCTTCTGGAATGAGTCTGTTTCCCCGCAGGACATTGTGGTGTGGCTCTGGAGGCATTGTGACCTGGTCTCTGACCTCACCAAAAGCAGAGACAATGATGGTATCTGGAGTCGGGAGGGTGGAGGGTTTTGGTGAAACTGCGCCAGTGCAATAATACCACTGCCCACTTACCCAACTCCTTCTTTTTTGGGAGGGAGAGGTGTTGTGAATGGGCTTGAGATGAGTTCTGAGCAGAGGCTCCCTCTGGTGGTTACAAGCGGTACTGGTCTGTCCAGTGAAGATTGTGAGGATTGGGAATCAGGTGTTACTGACTGGTCTTATATAAGGGAGTCACCTTCCCATCAGGGTTGCCGGTGATCAATTGTTCTGGTCTCAATCCATGATTCCTGTTTCCCTTGTAGCCTGCTGTGTCGTGTCTGCATCTCCTGCTAACAAATAAGACATTTTCTTCTTTTTGTTTTTGTGCTTTATTTTTGCATTTTGTCCTGCACTTCTGTGGGGGCCTTCAGGGTCCCCTCCGGGGGCTTTTGCCCTCTCAGTTTAGTTCAGCCACTGATGTTTGTACTTTTGCTTTTTCCAGTTTCTTCAGTGGCTGCTGTTTTGATTTTGTTACACCAGAGAACTAATTTAGGTGGTAGAGGTCGTGTGATCTCAGGTGTTTTTGAAATTAGTAGAGTTGGTGCTTTGCAGGGTTTTTTGGGATTGCAGTAAGTACCCTTCCTATCCTTTTCTATTTAGTTAGTTTGGGCCCCAACGTTTGCTCATACTATTTTCTGTCTGTGTCAGTATTTCTTCTTGTCTAACCGCCATTACATGTTTGGGGGCTTTCTGTTATCTTTGGGGTTCTGCTCCGGGGCAGATAGCTTTCCTATTTCTATCTTTAGGTGTAGTTAGTTTCTCAGGCTGTGACGAGGCGTCTAGGACCAACGTAGGAACGCTCCACGGCTGCCTCTAGTTGTGGTGGTTAGTCAGGGTACTGCAATCTCATAGATTCCAACTGCTCTGGTGTATTGCCTTTTTTACCTGCACTCCTCAGTTACCGAAACATAACAGTATCACCGGCCCAAAATTTAAAGTTGTATGGTACTCACAGAAGGGAAAAATATTGTGAAAGAAAAAACGGTTGTCAGAGTTGTCAGAGATATTTTTCTGTTTGTTGCATTTGTTTTTTTTTTTTCCCTCTGTATCTCTGGGTGCTGGGGAGGATTTTTTTCCCTCAATGGAGTTTGCACGGTTGTCTGGCCGTGTGGATCAGCTTGCCACTGAGGTTCAGAGTATTGTTGCATATCTTGCTAGGTTGCCTGTTGTGGAACCTAGGATTCCCATGCCAGATTTGTTTTTGGGGGATCGAGCTAAGTTTCAGAATTTCAAAAATAATTGTAAATTGTTTTTTGCCTTAAAATCTAAGTCCTCAGGGAACGCAGCGCAGCAGGTTCAAATTGTCATCTCTCTCCTGCGCGGCGATCCTCAGGATTGGGCTTTTCCCTGACACCTGGGGATCCTGTTTTGAGTGATGTTGATGCATTTTTTCAGGCTTTGGGGTTATTGTACGATGAGCCTAATGTCACTGATCAAGCTGAAAAAGCCTTGTTGGCATTAAATCAGGGGCTTGATGATGCTGAGTTATACTGTCAGAGATTCCGTAGGTGGGCAGTCCTGACCAAGTGGAATGACGACGCTTTGGCGGCCCTTTTTCGGAAGGGTCTGTCAGATAATGTAAAGGATGTTATGGTGGGATTCCCTGTCCCCTCTGGTCTCAATGATTCTATGTCATTAGCGATTCAAATTGACAGACGTTTGCGTGAGCGGAGAAGTATGCGTGGAATAGTGTTGCCTTGTGAACCTGCTTCTGAATCCATGCAGTGTGATAGAGTGGTGTCTGGGGCACAGCGTCATGAGTTTTGAAAGCGCAATGGGTTATGTTTCTACTGTGGTAATGCCTCTCATGCTATTTCAGTCTGCCCTAAGCGGGGAAGACGTTTTGCACGCTCTGTTGTCTTGGGTAGTGTTCAGACTAAGTTTTTATTAACTGTCACTCTGATATGCTCTCTGTCCTCATTTTCTGCTCAGGCTTTCGTTGATTCTGGAGCAGCTATTAACCTGATGGATTATGATTTTGCTAAACGTTGTGGGTTTCCCTTGATACCCCTACAGAAGTCTATTCCCCTACTGGGGATCGATTCTACCCCTTTGGCTGAGAATAAACCTCAGTTCTCTACTCAGGTGATAATGAGTGTTGAACCTGATCATCAGGAGTGCTGCAAATTTTTGGTTCTGTATAATCTGCATGATATTATCGTACTGGGTTTCCCTTGGTTACAGTCTCATAATCCTGTTTTGGATTGGAAAACTGTGTCTGTAACCAGTTGGGGCTGCCAATGTGTTAATACCAACACTCCTGTTTTTTCTGCCTCCCCCCAGGCTCAGGATGTTCCTGACTTTTTGATTGATTTTTCTGATGTGTTTAGTGAAAGTAAATCTGCATCCTTGCCTCCCCATAGGAGCTATGACTGCGCTATTGAATTAGTGCCTGGTAGTAAATTCCCTAAAGGTCGCCTTTTTAACTTGTCTGTACCTGAACACGACGCTATGCGGTCTTATATCAAGGAGTCATTGGAGAAGGGTCATATCAGACCATCCTCTTCACCCTTAGGTGCCGGTTTTTTCTTTGTGGCCAAAAAGGATGGTTCATTAAGGCCGTGTATTGATTATTGTCTTTTGAACAATATTACTGTGAAATATCAATACCCGTTACCCTTGATTTCTGACCTGTTTTCCAGGGTGAAAAACGCTACTTGGTTTACCAAGCTTGACCTCAGGGGGGCATATAACCTTATTCGCATTAAGCACGAGGATGAATGGAAGACAGCATTCAATACCCCTGAGGGGCATTTTGAGTACCTTGTGATGCCCTTTGGGCTCACTAATGCTCCTTCTGTCTTCCAGTCCTTCATGAATGACATTTTCAGGGATTTTGTGGATACATTTCTGATTGTTTATTTGGATGATATCTTGATTTTTTCTAATGACTGGGACTCTCATGTGAAACATGTTCGAACTGTGTTCCAGATTTTGAGAGAGAATGCTCTGTATGTGAAGGGATCAAAGTGTCTTTTTGGCGTACAGAGGATCTCATTTCTGGGATTCATTTTGTCCCCATCTGTTATTGAAATGGACCCGGTCAAGGTTCAGGCCATCTGTGATTGGGTCCAACCTACTTCATTAAAGGCTCTTCAAAGATTTTTGGGTTTTGCCAATTTTTATCGTAAATTTATTGGTAATTTCTCGGTTATTGTTAAACCATTAACTGATTTGACCAAAAAGGGTTCTGATGTGGTGAATTGGCCTCCTGAGGCAGTCTCTGCATTTCAGGAACTTAAGCAGAGATTCACTTCTGCTCCTGTTCTGCGGCAGCCTGATGTTTCTCTGCCATTTCAGGTGGAGGTTGATGCCTCTGAAATTGGGGCAGGTGCCGTTTTGTCCCAAAAAGATCCAGAGACCTCTAAAAGTAACCCTTGTGCCTTTTTCTCTCGAAAATTTTCTCCTACTGAACGTAATTATGACGTGGGTAATCGGGAGTTACTGGCCATGAAGTGGGCTTTTGAAGAGTGGAGACATTGGCTGGAGGGAGCCAAACATCAGGTGGTGGTCCTTACGGACCATAAGAATCTGGTTTATCTGGAATCTGCCAAGCGACTCAATCCTAGACAGGCCAGGTGGGCCTTGTTTTTCACACGTTTTAATTTTGTGGTTTCCTTTCTTCCTGGCACTAAGAATGTTAAGGCGGATGCCCTCTCGAGGAGTTTCCTTGCGGACTCTCCTGAGTTATCTGATCCTTCTGTTATTTTGAAAGAGGGTGTAGTTCTTTCCGCCATCTCACCCAATTTGAGACTTGCTCTGGAGGGGTGTCAGGAGGATAGGCCCGAGCGCTGCCCTGTTGGAAAATTGTTTGTCCTGGACCAGTGGAAAAAGAGTGTGATGTCTGAGATTCATTGTTCCGCGTTGGCTGGGCATCCCGGAATTTTTGGTACCAGAGACTTGGTTAGTTGGTCCTTTTGGTGGCCTACCTTGTCTCGTGATGTCAGGGAATTTGTGCAGTCCTGCGGGACTTGCTCTCGCTCCAAGCCTTGCTCTCGCTCTAGTGGTTTGTTGATGCCATTGCCTGTGCCCAAGAGACCATGGACCCATATCTCTATGGATTTCATTTCCGACCTTCCTGTTTCTCAGAGAATGACCGCCATCTGGGTGATTTGTGATAGGTTTTCCAAGATGATACATCTTGTGCCATTACCTAAGTTGCCTTCCTCCTCTGAATTGGTGCCGTTGTTCCTTCAGCACGTTGTTCGTTTACACGGCATTCCTGAGAACATTGTGTCTGACAGAGGAGTCCAGTTTGTTTCCAGATTTTGGAGGACTTTTTGTTCTAAACTGGGTGTTCAATTGTCTTTCTCCTCGGCATTTCATCCTCAGACCAATGGTCAAACTGAGAGAACAAACCAGACATTGGAGACTTATCTAAGATGCTTTGTGTCTGCTGATCAGGATGACTGGGTCTCTTTTTTGCCTTTGGCTGAGTTTGCTCTTAATAATAGGGCTAGCTCTGCCACTTTGATGTCTCCGTTTTTCTGTAATTCTGGGTTTCACCCTCGATTTTCTTCGGGACAGACGGAGGCTTCTGTCTGTCCGGGTGTTGACTCTGTTGTGGAACGTATGCAGCGGATTTGGGACCAGGTGGTGGAGAGGTTGTCCCTCTCTCAGGAGAGGGCCCAGCGGTTTGCTAACCGGCATAGGACTGATGGTCCTCGGTTTAAAGTGGGGGACTTGGTCTGGTTGTCCTCAAAAAATATTCCTATGAGAGTAGCATCTCCTAAATTTAAGCCTAGGTTCATTGGACCTTACAAGATCATGGAGATTCTTAATCCTGTTTCTTTTCGTTTGCTTCTTCCAGGGACATTTAAGATCCATAACGTGTTCCACAAGTCCTTGTTGAAGAGGTTTGTTGAGCCAGTGGTTCCTGCTGCTGTGGCTCCTGACCCTGTTTTGGTTGAGGGCAATCTGGAGTATGTGGTTGAGAAAATATTAGATTGTCGTTTTTCTAGACGGAAACTCCAGTATTTGGTTAAGTGGAGAGGTTATGGTCAGGAAGACAATTCTTGGGTGTTTGCTTCGGACATCCATGCTAGGAGACTCATCCGTGCGTATCATAGAACTCATCCTGACCGACCTGGTTGCTCAAATGAGGGTTCGGTGACCCCTCCTCAAGGGGGGGGTACTGTTGTGAATGGGCTTGAGATGAGTTCTGAGCAGAGGCTCCCTCTGGTGGTTACAAGCGGTACTGGTCTGTCCAGTGAAGATTGTGAGGATTGGGAATCAGGTGTTACTGACTGGTCTTATATAAGGGAGACACCTTCCCATCAGGGTTGCCGGTGATCAATTTTTCTGGTCTCAATCCATGATTCCTGTTTCCCTTGTAGCCTGCTGTGTCGTGTCTGCATCTCCTGCTAACAGATAAGACATTTTCTTCTTTTTGTTTTTGTGCTTTATTTTTGCATTTTGTCCGGCACTTCTGTGGGGGCCTTCAGGGTCCCCTCCGGGGCTTTTGCCCTCTCAGTTTAGTTCAGCCACTGATGTTTGTACTTTTGCTTTTTCCAGTTTCTTCAGTGGCTGCTGTTTTGATTTTGTTACACCAGAGAACTAATTTAGGTGGTAGAGGTCGTGTGATCTCAGGTGTTTTTGAAATTAGTAGAGTTGGTGCTTTGCAGGGTTTTTTGGGATTGCAGTAAGTACCCTTCCTATCCTTTTCTATTTAGTTAGTTTGGGCCCCAACGTTTGCTCATACTATTTTCTGTCTGTGTCAGTATTTCTTCTTGTCTAATCGCCATTACATGTTTGGGGGCTTTCTGTTATCTTTGGGGTTCTGCTCCGGGGCAGATAGCTTTCCTATTTCTATATTTAGGTGTAGTTAGTTTCTCAGGCTGTGACGAGGCATCTAGGACCAACGTAGGAACGCTCCACGGCTGCCTCTAGTTGTGGTGGTTAGTCAGGGTACTGCAATCTCATAGATTCCAACTGCTCTGGTGTATTGCCTTTTTTACCTGCACTACTCAGTTACCGAAACATAACAGAGAGGGGTGTGTGTTTCTGTCCTGGGCAGCCTCGTAAGTGCTTCAAATGTGGCAAGTCAGGTCACCTGGCAAATACCTATACTGTGGCGATGTGCAGCCTGTGTGGGGAAGTCAGCCATGTGGCTGCAGACTGCCAGAACATCAGGTGCAACCTCTGTGGGAAGATTGGTCACCCTCACAGGGACTGTCCAGACGCTTAGCACAGTATCTGTAAGGACTTTCCTGATGAGGATTTGGTGGCAGGTTCTTAGATTCTGGAGGAGGCAGCTTTACTGTCAGGGGAAATACTGACCAGACCAGGGGTCCACCAGGGGTCTACTCAGGTGACACCAGAGCAGCAGGGTTCCGAGGGTGTACAGGGGAGTATGGAGGTTTTCCCTCAGGGGCAGCAGTCACAGGGAGGCAGTACTTTAATACTACCATCTGTGTCTGAAGGAAATAGCAATAATCAGATTAAAAGGAAGAAAAAGGACAAGGCCTCCCATAAACCTGAGAAGGAGTATGACACTGGCCAAGGAGCCAGGAAGAAGGTCCAGAGTTCTGCAGGTGTGATGGTTGTATCAAATAGGTTTGATGTTCTGTCTGAGTTTGGAGGTGATTTTGAGGTTGACCTTAAAAGAATTGACACAGAGCGTGATAGGGACGTAGAGGACTGTCCTCCACCAAAGCAGAAGCCCTTACCTGAGGGCACTCAGGTAGAGTCTGAAATGGAGACCTGCGGTGAACAGAATAACTCTGGCTCTGATGCAGTCAACCAGATAATGTCCGAACCCAGATAAAATCATTAGGAATAAGGAAAAGTTAGAAAATATTAAGTTATGGAAGGATGTGTCACTGGGTTGAAAGATGATGAGCTCATTTTGCAACGTGTTTGTTTTTCAAACAAGGAGTATGGACTCTTTAAGTTAATTTTATATGTTTAATCTGGATATGTAATGAATGTATGTACAATCCAAGTGAATTTAGTTTTGTATTACTGGAGGAATTTTGTTAAATTTATTTGTACTTGTTTGGTTTTTACAATAAAAATTGCCCCTATGTACAAGAATATAACTACTATAATACTGCCCATACATACAAGAATATAACTACTATAATACTGCTCCTATGTACAAGAATATAACTACTATAATACTGCTCCTATGTACAAGAATATAACTACTATAATACTGTCTCTATGTACAAGAATATAACTACTATAATACTGCCCCTATTTACAAGAATATAACTACTATAATACTGCTCCTATATACAAGAATATAACTACTATAATACTGCTCCTATGTACAAGAATATAATTACTATAATACTGCTCCTATGTACAAGAATATAACTACTATAATACTGCCTCCTATATACAAGAATATATCAACTATAATACTGCTCCTATGTACAAGAATATAACTACTATAATACTGTCCCTATGTACAAGAATATAACTACTATAACACTGCCTCTATGTACAAGAATATAACTACTATAATACTGCCTCCTATGTACAAGAATATAACTACTATAATACTGCCCCTATGTACAAGAATATAATTACTATAATACTGCCTCCTATGTACAAGAATATAACTACTATAATACTGCCCATACATACAAGAATATAGCTACTATAATCCTGCCCCTATGTACAAGAATATAACTACTATCATACTGCTCCTATATGCAAGAATATAACTACTATAATACTGCCCATACATACAAGAATATAACTACTATAATCCTGCCCCTATGTACAAGAATATAACTACTATAATGCTGCCCCCTATGTACAAGAATATAACTACTATAATACTGCTCCTATACACAAGAATATAACTACTATAATACTGCTACTATACACAAGAATATAACTGCTATAATACTGCCCCCCTATGGTCTTGGTAGGATTAATTTATTTTAAATAACATCCTCTTTAATGATTTAATTAATGCATAAACATTCTCTTAACCTTTAATAAAGAGACCACAGGCTATGATATGTTCTCTGGACATTATACTCGCCAAGTTCCATGTACATGTCTGTTGCTCTAATCCTAACTTCCGCTGCTGCCTCTGTATTTATTGTAGCAGCATAATGGTATGAATAATGCTCTGACTAAGTAATAAAAGTCTGGGGCAAGAGATGGACCTATGCGCTGTAAATCATTAATTAGCCTCCAATACTGTTTGGTGTTTTTTTAAAGGCTGTATTAGTGCAAAATTATAGATCCAGAGTGAATACATATTGCAAATGTCATTCCATTAAAAGCCTTCCTCGACCACTGGAAATAGTGATTATGTATTGATTAATAATTGATAAGCTATCGTTCTCCATACGTTAAATGCACAGATCAATGATGAAGTTATCCATGTAACAACCTGTTTCTGTTTATCAGTCTGCTGTAGTTAATTAATATATTCACACATTATTACTTGTCTGCCCGTTATGGTTTAGTCCAAGGTATGAAATATATCGATCTGTTTTGTGTTACAGTTGTATCATGTTAATATTATGTTGCCTCGTTGAAAACATTGTAACATAATACTGTACATTCTGCGGTAAATCCCTTCTAGGTCATGCAACATTTTTATTTAACTTTGCTTTTTATATTACACCTTATATTCAATATTTTTTTAAAAAAAATATTTATGCTATCGTTCTTGCTTTTTCTGTTTTCCATTTTTTTAACTGTTGCAAAGATTAAAGTATTTTTGAATTTTGTATACCTATATTTGTGTTACATGTTTTTACGATGCAATTATCAGCTTTGTATCCTATCTATAATTTTTTTTTTTTTCACATACACTGTTGTATTTTTTCAACAGTCACATTTTACACATTTATTTTGTTTATTTATTATACATTTATTTGTCTTTAATGTGTGTTTTAATTAAATGCTTTAAGTTTTTTCCTAAATTATAAGAAATTTACTTTTCATCCTTAAACTATTATTTATTTTATCATAAAAGATTTTCTAAAATATGTCACAATACATTACAATTAAAAGAGAATAACAATGTATCATTCATAAATTTATTTAGTATTTTTGCTTATAGCATTTTATTACAATGAAAATATATTTGATAATACTTTCTTTAATCTTTTTACACAATTTAGTGCTTTATTTTATTAATCTTTTTACATCCTTTTATCTAAGTTCTTTCTAATATTTAAACCATTGTGTTAGGGCTCATTCAGATGTTTTTTCACAGGTGGGTTCTATCTGTGTTTTCCACAGATAGAACTCATATCTATTATAATGTTTGGCGCTGCTCACACCTCCGTGGATTTTTGTGGACTAAGTGGTCTGTATTAAAACACAGAGATATGACCGATTTTGACCCGGGTCATGGATCCAACTCGCCAATCAATACAAGTCTATGGGTCTGTGAAAAATCAGACAGCGCATGGATGTCATCCATTTTTCACATACTGTTTAACCCCTTAGTGACAGAGCCATTTTGCAGCTTAATGACCGGCCAATTTTTACAATTCTGACCACTGTCACTTTATGAGGTTATAACTCTGGAACGCTTTAACAAATCCAGCTGATTCTGAGAATGTTTTTTCGTGACATATTGTACTTCACGTTAGTGGTAAAAAATTTTTATATGACTTGCTTTTATTTATGAAAAAAACTGAAATATGGCGAAAATTTTGAAAATTTCGCAATTTTCAAACTTGAAATTTTCAGGCCCTTAAATCAGAGAGATATGTCAGACAAATTTCTTAATAAATAACATTTCCCACATGTCTACTTTACATCAGCACAATTTTGGAAACAAAATTTTCTTTTGTTACGAAGTTATAAGGGTTAAAAGTTGACCAGCGATTTCTCATTTTTACAACACCATTTTTTTTAGGGACCACATCACATTTGAAGTCACTTTGAGGGGTCTATATGATAGAAAATACCCAAAAGTGATGCCATTCTAAAAACTGCACCCCTCAAGGTGCTCAAAACCACATTCAAGAAGTTTATTAACCCTTCAGGTGTTTCACAGGAGCTGAAGCAATGTGGAAGGAAAAAATTGACATTTAACTTTTTTTGCAAAAGCTTTATTTCGGAACCAATTTTTTTTATTTTCACAAGTGTTAAAAGAAAAAATGAACCACAAAATTTGTTGTGCAATTTCTCCTGAATACGCCGATACCCCATTTTGGGGGGTAAAGCACTTTTTGGGCGCACGGCAGAGGTCGCAAGGGAAGGAGCGCCGTTTGACTTTTTCAAACCAGAATTGGCTCAATGCCATGTCGCGTTTAGAGAGCCCCTGATGTGCCTATACAGTGGAAACCCCCAACAAGTGACCCATTTTGGAAACAAGACCCCTTAAGGAACTTATCTAGATGTGTCGTGAGCACTTTGAACCTCCAAGTGCTTCACACAAGTTTATAACGTAGAGTCGTGAAAAAAAATCATTTTTTTTCCACAAAAATGATCTTTTCACCCCAACTTTTATTTTCCCAAGGGTAACAAGACTGCAAAAGTTTTTGAGCAATTTGTCCTGAGCATGCCGATACCCTATATGTGGGGGTAAACCACTTTTGGGCGCACGGCAGAGGTCGCAAGGGAAGGAGCGCCGTTTGACTTTTTCAACACAGAATTGGCTGGATGCCATGTCGCGTTTAGAGAGCCCCTGATGTGCCTAAACAGTGGAAACCCCCAACAAGTGACCCCATTTTGGAAACTAGACCCCTTAAGGAACTTATCTAGATGTGTGGTGAGCACTTTGAACCTCCAAGTGCTTCACACAAGTTTATAACGTAGAGCCATGAAAAAAAAAATCATATTTTTTCCACAAAAATGATCTTTTCACCCCAATTTTTATTTTCCCAAGGGTAACAAGACCCAAAAGTTTTTGTGCAATTTGTCCTGAGCATGCCGATACCCCATATGTGGGGGTAAACCACTTTTTGGATGCACGGCAGAAGTCGCAAGGGAAGGAGCGCCGTTTGACTTTTTCAACGCAGAATTGGCTGGACGCCATGTCGCATTTGTAGAGGCCCTGATGTGTCTAAACAGTGGAAACCCCCCACAAGTGACCACATTTTGGAAACTAGACCCCCTAAGGATCTTATCTAGATCTGTTGTGAGCACTTTGAACCCCCAAGTGTTTCACAAAAGTTTATAGTGCCTGGGTGTGAAAAAAACCAAAACAATTTTCCACAAAAATGATTTTTTTAGTCCCAAATTTTTTATTTTTCACAAGGAAATTGGACCCTAAAAGTTGTTGTCCTATTTGTCCTAAGTACGCTGATACCAAATATGTGGGGGGGAACTGTTTGGGCGCATGGCAGGGCTTGGAAAGGAAGTAATAATGTTTTGGAATGCAGACGTTGATGGGGTCATGTTCCGTTTGCAGTGCCTCAGATGTGCCTAAACAGTGGAAAACCCCCACAAGTGACCCCATTTTGGAAAAGGAATTGGACCCCAAAAGTCCAAGCAAAGGTTGATGCGAGTAGAGATGTGTGGCCGGAATCTTCCTAGCGTCTTTCACATGGTCAGCCAGCCCCCTCCAAAAGACCGGGATGAGAACTTTATCCAGCCACTGCAGCTCAGAAGCTAAAGTCCGGAAGTGGATGACAAATTGACTGACCATGAATGAGCCCTGTGTCAATGCCAGCAGTTGGAGCGCCGTATCATGGGTGACTCGCGGTCCCAAGAAGACCTGCTTCAGAGTGCTCAAAAAAACGCACAGCACTCTGCACCACATGATAGTCGCGCTCCCACAGCGGCATAGCCCACTCCAACGTCCTGTCCACCAGCAGGGAAATAATAAGCCCTATTTTAGCCCGCTCTGAGGGTAAACGTGCAGCCAATAGCTCCAGGTGTATCGCACACTGGTTCACAAATCCCCTACACGATTTGCTATCACCTGAGAACTTCTCAGGCAGCAGGAGACAGGATAAGGTCGGAACAGGGGTGGTAGCGGACATACGGGCTGCAGCCTCACTAGCTGTCTGAACAGCTAGTACAGCTAGTACAGTAATATCCACAGCTGAGGTTGTATGCTCGAGAGCCGACAACCTACCCTCCAGCTGCTGGATGTACCGCTGTAGTCGCTGTTTGTCCGCCATTACTAGTCAGACCCTGGCGCTAGTATAATGTTAGGGTTGGCGGAAAGCACCAAATTAAATATATATAATAATAATTAAAGTGTGTTCGCAACCCGGAGTCCACCGTGCAGAGATGGAACCTGCTGCTAAGCAATGGCGGAACAAGGCGGCGGTTGAACGCTGACAACACGCGGTTAGATATCACCCGGTATGAACAGCGGCGAACTCTGGTGCTTCACAGAGCCGCAGCAACAAAATAGTAGAATGCTGTTCCCTGTTACATGTCACAGGACACAGCTGATATAGCGCGAGTGAGGTCTCTAGGCTCAACCACTAGAACGCGGTGACTTGAGTCGGACCGGACCCACAATGCGCACGGCGTCGAACAGGCGATGCCACTACTTGGCGCTGAGTGGTAGCAAAATACAGCTAACTAATGCGTACCAGGATTTGGCGCAAAATAAGAGCAACAGCTCAACTGACCGCAGAGCGGTACCAAAAGGAGTGTGCCAGTGCACGTGGATTGACTGTGCTTTATAAAAAGCCCATGCTAAGCATCACACGTGGCCAAGACAGGCACTAGGTCAAGCCAAGTTAAAATCTGCCTAGGGAAGACTAGGTGATCATGCACGCTGACAGTGTGGCAGGTTTTCGGCCCAAACACACGTGCATACACAGAGTGGTAGCGTATCCACTCTCTCACACACACCACATGGTTTATACTAGCGCACAGCCATGCAATCCTTTTATAACGGCAGCCTTCCAGGACCTTGCTGGTGGCCCAATCCAAACTGCTTGAGGACTTGAGCATGTCACCTCCGACCACCAATGAGTGGTCGTCTCATGGGCATGCTCAGATGCAGAAAAGCAGGACTTAGTCTCAGGAACATCTGCTCACTGCTGACTAATGCTGGTTGCTATAGCTGAGCCTGGAGCTGCAGCAGCAACCAAACGCATAGCATTAGCCTGAGCAAGACAATGGGACCGACATCTCCACTGAGCAGGATCCTTTGCGGCTGGAGAAGAATGGGAGACCGCAGAGAACATGGCTCGAAATTCCCCTGTGCAGCGGAGGAATCTCGATGCCTAACACCCAGTGATAGCAACTCATATAGGGAAAAGAAATACATGCCCTCAGTGATCACAACTCATACAGGTAGAAGTACACGCCCCCAGTGATAGCAACTCATACAGGGAGAAGAATTACATGCCCTCAGTGAACTCAACTCATACAGGGAATAGTAGACCCCAGTGATAGCAAGTGATACAGTGAGAAGAAGTCTACCCCCATTCATTGCAACTCATACAGGGAGAAGGACAGGCCACCAGTGATAGCAACTCATAGAGGGAGAAGAAGTACACGCTGTTAGTGATCGTAAATCATACAGGGAGAAGAAGTACACATCCCCAGTGATAGAGACTTAAACAGGGATAAAGACATGCTCCCCAGTGATAGCAACTCATAAAGGGAGAAGCACACAGCCCCAGTGATAGCAACTGATACAGGGAGAAGTACACACCTCCTGTGATACTTCTCATACAAGTAGAAGAAGGACATGCCCGCAGTGACAGAAACTCCTACAAAGAAAAGAAGTACACACCCCCAGTGATAGCAACTCATACAGGGAGAAGAAGGACACTCCCCCAGTGATCGCAACTCATACAGGGAGAAGTACATGCCCCCAGTGACAGCAACTCATACAGGGAGAAGAAGTACACACTCCCAGTGACAGCAACTCTTAGGGTTAGGGCTCATACTCACATGCGAGAAACTCGGACGAGTCTCGCACTTCAATACTCGGCACTGCTGTCGGCACTTGGATCGGAGCATTCAGCTGCATAGAAATACATGAATAACAGAAATACAAATACTCGCATGTGAGTATGAGCCCTTAGAAGATGTGTCTCGACCCGCCACCACAATTGTGGATTACCAGGGCAATGGGGTACTCAGAGCCGAGCCCATGGAAGTCTATGGGATTTGTCACAGGTAGCGGTGGCTCGGTCTGTGGCCCTGGCGGTCTGGCGTATGTTGGGGGAATATTTACAGGGGATAGATTTATATACAGTTCGTGACGCCACCTGTAGTCTTCTGGCAATTTATACCAGCGCTGCTGTAGAGCTCTGAGGGGATGGTGAGGCAGCTAGATGTCGGGTCCCCTACAGGTGGGACTGGTCCCTCAAAGTGTATGAAGTTAGTGAAGTCGGGTGCAGATAAATAACACAGTCTCACACGGTCAGCGTCTTTCCATACCTTTACTTGTAAGATGTTCAGGCAGGTCCCAGGGAGGCTGATCCAAGGAGAATGTATTTTGAGATAGCAGCTGGACAAGTTAGGGGCCTCCTTTACTTTCAACACGATGAGTACAACCAGCCTGAAGCGTAGTTCCCTCTATAACTCCAGCTATTCCATAGCTGTACCGCCCAGTCAGTTTTGTGGTAGGAGCCTTCCTGTGAGAGAGCTGAATTCCTATCTTGTCGTGCACTGACTCAAAGTCTTCACTCCCCCTGACCCCAGTTACGTACTGACTATTTGGGGCTGTTTGCCGCGACCTAAGGTCCGGTAAATCTCTGGTTTTCTTACCACTATGCTTGAAGCTAATAGTGATCCTTCGGTCCCCAGTGACCGGTTACAATGTGCAGGACTTCTTCAATCCAAAAGCACTTTTCAAATAATCTTTCCACTGTGCCTTTCGCCTTGTCCTCGCTGGTAGCATAAACACTCACACTTGCAAAAAGTCATGTAATCACTCCCTTCTTCTCTTCCTTTAGAGTTAGTTGACAGACTCTCAGTAATCCACTAGGCAGGAGCACGTCTCTGAACCTTTCACTGTCCTTGGGACAGGTGACTGAAGTATTTCTGTACTAAGCTCTTCTTTCTTAATCAGTGTCTTCAAGTGAGGTACAGCTCTGACCAGGCTGAGGTGATCTATATCTCGCCCTTACTGGCCTCCACTTGCTGAACTGCTGCAGAACCAGGCTGGACTGCTTCCTCCCTCCTAGTCCCAGCTAGACTCCACACGTCTGCTCTGTCCGAAGACAGGAAACTGACTACTCTAATCACTCAACCAATACACCCTGACCACTCCCTCACAAGTGACTACACTACCCTAAGGGTGTGTCTAGTGTATGTTGAGTGAATGGGTATTGAGCATTAAACTGCTATCTCTCCACACACTCTCCAGGGTACTGCGTGTGCCTAACACCAGGGCTACACATTCCCCCATGGTAAAAGACAGCACTCCCGGGCTGTAAAATACAAAGAGACAGTTTTGTTTATGCATGAAAACATCAACATTAAACATTAATTCGTCCCATCCGGGAGGTAAGGATGTCTTGAACGTTGCAAAACAAAAACATTGAATATAGAAAAAAAATACAAAAGTATTAAGGCATCAAAACATTCAATAAATACACAGTATTCTTGTGAAGGACCCGCACCAAACCTTCAACGTGGGTCCTGGGTGGGCTGCAGGACATCCGAATGCAGACCTCACTCAGTGCCACACCACACGGGTTTTGTATTCAGAGGTAGTTGTGCTGGTTTTATGTAAAACCAAGATAAAGCACCGAAGCGCAACTATATACAAATAAGTTCTGGGCTGGCACAGTCCTCAACCTCAAAGTCCATTGTAAAACGAAGACATATTATATCACATTATAATAATAATAAAGTGCAAAACTTTTTCTGTTTACCCAGCCGGGCATTCTACTGTTGGCAATATATAAATGTATTATATTCTCATTTAACTTGTGCAAAAAATTGGCAAAACATTCTTAAACTTTTTATAACATTACTTATGGTAGACCCCTATATGGATCTCACCGATTCTTACTGTTTTACTATTCAAATACATTTTCCACCCCGGGGGCTGGAACAATGCGATGGTCCCTAGATCCCAGGACTAACAGGTCGTGACCTGCTATTGGGGTTTGAGTCGCCACAGTTCTTGTGTGAACCTCTAGGGGCGCAACGGGTACTTTCTCCTTGCGAGACACCGATTGCGTTTCAATCTGAGTCACAGTTAACGATATGGATCGTGTCATGGATTGCGATGGAAACTGGGTCGCATGTTGCGATGTAGAGGTTGTTTTCATTTGCGATGAACTTGTAGGGGGCGATGCTGGGGCACGGCCGGATACTGCTTGAGCTGGAGACGGGGACGCTGCGGTAGTGGTGACGTTACCTGCGTCTGGGACGGGGTCACGGACGATGGTGACGTTAAGGGCATACCATCCCTTCATTCCCCAGTGCCGTGTGTATGTAACAATGTCTCCATTAACTAAGTCCCTCCCGGGATAACCTTGCGGTAGGTGGGATTCTACGTCCCTGCGACTAACAAAGACCCCTGGGTAGAGGCCCGGTTCACGGATGAAGCCCCAGCCCTTCCGGAGCTGGAACTCAGTCACACACCCCTGCCGCCGCGGTTCCCTCAGGGTACCTTTCTCTCTCCGGACACTCTCCTTGTCCGCGATCAGCTCTGCATGTTGCCGCTGACGGTTCCGCTGAGCTTCCCGCTCTTCCTCCTGCTGGCGTTTCTGCTTCTCCTCACGACGCTGCCACTCATATTCCCACTGGGCGGTGTAGGCGACGTCATCCAGGCGCGCCATCTCGTCCCAGTCGACGTCTGGTAACGACGGACAGGACCCCTCCGGTGTCCCTGCCGGGGTTCGATCATCTGCTGCGGCCTCCTGGCCGGGCGGGCGTTCCGGAACTGGCGGTACCTCCTCAACCTCCTTCGCCTCCACCGCTTCACCGGTGGGATCAGGATTGGTACTTTCGGGGGCAGCCTCCGGTTGCTCCTTTGCCTTGGGCAGCAGAAGTTTTGGTAACTCCAGACGTAGGGGATCATCGAAGGGAGAGATCACCGCGTCCCACAGCCTCCGCTGCTCCAGGGTACGCCGGCGTCTCTCGATCTCTTCAAATCCAGGTTGGTGCTGGACCATCTTCTTCAGGCGTGCATTTTCTTCCTTAATTTCTAGCAATGCTTGCTGCAGGTGCAGGACCACGGATGACTCCGGTGCTGGTGGCAGCTTGGCTGGGGCACGGGGCCTGCCTTCCTCCGCTTCCCTGCTCGGCTGCACACGTCCTGCTTCCATGATGTTCCAGAAGATTCTCTCTTCTTCCTCCAGAGACGTCCGGTCTCTTCCGTGGAGGCGGGGTTTGCGTCTCCTCCTCCTCGCAGGGAAGGTGAAGAGGAGGCGGACCTCCTTTGCTGTAGGGCAGGATCGCATGTTGTAATAGCACTTTGAGAGGGCAGGCATTTTCTTCGCGCCACAGGGGGTACACGCCCACGAAGGCACGCCCACCTTCTTCTCCAGCGCCTGAGGGCGCGAATATGGCGACAAAGATGGCGATTTTTGGCGCCAAAAGTGCAAACAGTCCTTTTCACAAAAACAATTCCATAGGCACACAGGGCTCGCAATTTTGCGAGTTTCGCATCCTGTTCGTGACGCCAAATTTGTGTCGACCCGCCACCACAATTGTGGATTACCAGGGCAATGGGGTACTCAGAGCCGAGCCCATGGAAGTCTATGGGATTTGTCACAGGTAGCGGTGGCTCGGTCTGTGGCCCTGGCGGTCTGGCGTATGTTGGGGAATATTTACAGGGATAGATTTATATACAGTTCGTGACGCCACCTGTAGTCTTCTGGCAATTTATACCAGCGCTGCTGTAGAGCTCTGAGGGGATGGTGAGGCAGCTAGATGTCGGGTCCCCTACAGGTGGGACTGGTCCCTCAAAGTGTATGAAGTTAGTGAAGTCGGGTGCAGATAAATAACACAGTCTCACACGGTCAGCGTCTTTCCATACCTTTACTTGTAAGATGTTCAGGCAGGTCCCAGGGAGGCTGATCCAAGGAGAATGTATTTTGAGATAGCAGCTGGACAAGTTAGGGGCCTCCTTTACTTTCAACACGATGAGTACAACCAGCCTGAAGCGTAGTTCCCTCTATAACTCTAGCTATTCCATAGCTGTACCGCCCAGTCAGTTTTGTGGTAGGAGCCTTCCTGTGAGAGAGCTGAATTCCTATCTTGTCGTGCACTGACTCAAAGTCTTCACTCCCCCTGACCCCAGTTACGTACTGACTATTTGGGGCTGTTTGCCGCGACCTAAGGTCCGGTAAATCTCTGGTTTTCTTACCACTATGCTTGAAGCTAATAGTGATCCTTCGGTCCCCAGTGACCGGTTACAATGTGCAGGACTTCTTCAATCCAAAAGCACTTTTCAAATAATCTTTCCACTGTGCCTTTCGCCTTGTCCTCGCTGGTAGCATAAACACTCACACTTGCAAAAAGTCATGTAATCACTCCCTTCTTCTCTTCCTTTAGAGTTAGTTGACAGACTCTCAGTAATCCACTAGGCAGGAGCACGTCTCTGAACCTTTCACTGTCCTTGGGACAGGTGACTGAAGTATTTCTGTACTAAGCTCTTCTTTCTTAATCAGTGTCTTCAAGTGAGGTACAGCTCTGACCAGGCTGAGGTGATCTATATCTCGCCCTTACTGGCCTCCACTTGCTGAACTGCTGCAGAACCAGGCTGGACTGCTTCCTCCCTCCTAGTCCCAGCTAGACTCCACACAGTCTGCTCTGTCCGAAGACAGGAAACTGACTACTCTAATCACTCAACCAATACACCCTGACCACTCCCTCACAAGTGACTACACTACCCTAAGGGTGTGTCTAGTGTATGTTGAGTGAATGGGTATTGAGCATTAAACTGCTATCTCTCCACACACTCTCCAGGGTACTGCGTGTGCCTAACACCAGGGCTACACAGATGTACACACCCCCAGTGAAAACTATCTGATAAAACCCACTTGGACTTAACTAAATTAACTCATTAGGTGCCAAATACTTTGATTGCTAATATCTCCGCAGTGGAGAGGTGAAATTGCATACAATAAAAAATGTTTTATTTCGCTGTGCAGGCACTAATTCATCATGTATTCAGCTCAACATGTAAAATTTGGTAAACAGTAGTGTTGAGCGATACGATACCGCAAGTATCGGGTATCGGCCGATATTAGCTCTATCGGCCTTTCGATAGTTCCGATATTGTCGTCATATCGGATACCGGAATCGGGATTGTCACTGTCATTGTCAGTGTCCGTCGGTCGGGTCTGTCAGGAGTCAGCGGCACTTACCTGGCAGAAGATCGCCGGCGGTCACGGGCTGGACTGCTTCATGGCCGCCATCATCTTTCCCCGGCGGTCACATGCAGTTTCTCGCGATAACTGCAGTGACTGCTGGGTAATCCCGGCCGTAAAGCAGTCAGTCCGATGACGTCACCGCCGGGGAAGCAGGTAATCAGCTGTGCTGCGTCGAGATGACAGGCTCTGCCTGTCATTGCGATGTAGCAGAGCTGGATCGCCGTGGGACAGTCGTTACTATGGACTGCGTCGGACAGGTGGTATACTGTTGTTTTGTTTTTTTTATTTTTTTACAGGAGATCGATGGCGTTGCAGGAATGAGAGTATAATAAAAGAAATGAAAACTGTGTTGTCTCTTTTATTTCATTAAAATACTTTTTTCTTGCTGTGTCTTTTTTTTAATACATTTAAAAACTTTGGGATTAATAATGGATCGGTGTCTTATTGACACCTCTCCATTATTAACCGGGCTTATTCTCACCGTGCAATCAACGGTGACATTAACCCCTTATTACCCCACTTGCCACCGCTACAGGGCAGTGGGAAGAGCCGGGTAAAGTGCCACAATTGGCACATCTTTTGATGCGCCAAATGTGGGGCTGCTGTAGCCTGGTATTATCAGGCTGTTGAGGGCCAAAATCCATGGGCCTTGACAGTCTTTTAATACCAGGCGGCAGCAGTCTGCATTTTACTTGGCTGGTTAACACAAATAGGGGGACCCCTACGCCTTTTTTTTTCGAGGGGATCCCCTATTTTTGTTAACCAACCAAGCTAAGCAAACTGCTGTGGCCTGGTATTATCAGGCTGGCAAGGTCCATGTATGTTGGCTCCTTAACAGCCTTAAATACCATTCCTCAGCAGCAGGGGCGTACATATAAATCATGGGGCCCCATAGCAAAAGTCTGAATGTTCCCCACCCCCCCAAAAAAAAAACACAGAGGCATTGTAAATGTAAAGTGCCAGCACAGTGAGGGAAGTTGAGTCGCACAGAGACAGGGGTTTTGGGGTACTCGGCACCGATCACGTCGACTTCTATGGGGGATGTCACGAGTAGCACAGCTCGGTCCGTGACCTGGGCGATCACTGGAATGTGGGATATTTCCAGGGGATGATAGAATGTTCGTGTAGTTTGTCGTGACGCCACCTGTAGTACCTGGTCAGGGTGTCCAGCGCTGCTGTGCAGGTCCTCTGGAAGGGATGGTGTAGTGCAGGTAGGTGAAAAGTCTTCTACAGGTAACACGCTATCCTTCCAGGGCAGATAGATGTGAGATAGAGCAATGGTGCAAAGTGATGTAGCAGAGTGGACTATGCGACGTAGTAAGAAAGCAGGAAACACTTCAAGTTAAACGTTGCATAATAAAATTTTTAATAATAACATTACAAAAGTGCAAATGGCTTATATTATGTGACATGTTTTGTTACTGTTCATACCCTTGATATGTGTTATACATGTGTGTTAATAAATACATATTCAACAAAAGTGCAAATAGCATTAGTGCCGAAGTTCGTGGAGACTTTTTAGGACTACCCCCACCCGGGTAACTTCACAGTGTCCTTTACTTGTGCTTGTGGAGGACCCGCTCCAAACCTCCAACTGTGGTCTTGGGTGGGCTGCAAGACTTTCCTTGAGCAGACCTCACTTTCGGCCACACCAAACGGGTTTTTAGTTTCTGAGGTAGTTGAAAATAGTGCACAGTAAAGTTTTTTGTAAAACCAAGATGGAGCACCGAAGTGCCAACTATTTACAGAAAAGTTTGCGAGCCAGTACAGTTCATGGCTTCAAAGTTCAACATTTTCATTACAGTGAAACACCATTACCCAACCTGGGTATGTCGGGGTCATAGAGACAGACCACTCGTCCTCCAGTCACTCCAGATTCAGGCTATGAGCAAGGGTCGACCATCAGAGAATGAATCAGAACAACAGACTGCTTCATACTCAATACATGCTCCAGAGACTACTATGACGCAGCTTTCTCAGCAAATTCTGATCTTTATTATTACAAGCACAAAGTTATATAGTATGCATATCAGGGTGGAGTGAGGGGCACCTAAAGAGAAACAGTATAGCCATATTGGATATGTATAGTATTCTAACATCTGGATTGGTTCCACCGTTCCTTCAGCTCAGCTCAGCTCCCGAATGATGTAACTTCTGGCTGATGCAATCCTCTTGGAATTCAGGATCCAGTTACATATTCCAGAGATGGGTCTTTAGCTAAATGCCACGTAGTAAGGAAAGCTTATATGCCACGTAGCAAGGAAAGCTTATTGTTTGAATACACAAAATGGAAGCTAGCTTATAAACGTCATATAAGGTACAAAAATAGAAATATATACATAATATGAAAGTATTAAAGTAGAAAAATTATATTTTACCTCGACAATCCCCCCTAAACACTAAGCTTTCCCTTGCAGGGGTGACCTTTGAGACTGTCCATGTGTTGGGGAGGGGAGATGGGTTGGACTTCTTCACCCCGTCGTCTTAGGGATCATTCCCTTGTGGAATGCCCCCACACGCTCAGGGCCCTACTCTAACATACACATGGAGTTCTCCCATCTGTCCCTAAACTAAATCTCTCATTTCTATTTGTATTTTGTCATAGGGGATTTTATCAGGTTCATCCTGCGGAGTATATTTCTCCATATCACCCTTATCAGTGTCTTCATATAGTAGCGACACAACTTCCTGATGAAGGAAAGTACCTGAGGAGGCGGCTGCATTGGTCACAGCTTTCCTATACATAGATATCACACAACATAGAATTATCATCCTAGCACCAAAAGCCCTGTTACCACTAAGCAGGCTTGTTGGAGAAATTCTTTAAGTCCTTCAAGCCATCTTAAGAAGAAAGAGGTATCTACTTCTGCATTGGCTTTTATTTCCTGAGCCAGATTTTTAATCTCTGTAAGGGCCACTATAGTTTTACCATTGACTCCAGAATTCTGAGGAATATAAGTACAACATTTTTCCCCTATCATCCCACAGACTTCATCTTTTTCAGCTAGAATCATGTCAATGGCCAGTCTATTTTGAAGAGTCAGTCTTTTGTTTTGGTCCCAGTTTCTCAACTATACCTGGAAAGCATCTTGACTAAAATTGATATTGATAAATCTTTGCTTGGTGTAGTATATATATTTTATCCAATCTACATTGTAATTGATCTGCACAGTTGGGATGAGAGAACGGAAACCCGCCAGGATCTGATTCTGAGCTTTGTATTCGTCTGGGACCCCCCTAGGAACACCTATGGAATCCATATAAACTTTGGGATCCTCAGCATAACTGGTGTGCAGCTGACCCAGACTCCTTCTTTTTCTGGATATCAGTGGAGCTATATTCTCGGATCCAGACTCTTTCTCACGTGTCTTTTAATGACTACCTAGTCTCCAGGCTGCAGGCTGTGACTCCCAGGATCCTGGTTCGGATCTGGAAGAGAACTGAAAACATTATCATATACTTTCTTGAGTCTTTTATGCAAATCCCTTACATATGAACTTAATACATGGTTACTTATTTCCAATGCTTGGGAAAAGAAACATCCTAAACTAGGCACTTTGCCAAATAGTACTTATACGGAGAAAGTCCAGTTTTTCTACTTGGAGTGTACCTTACTGAGTATAGGGCTAATGGTAAACATTCAGGCCAAGATTTCCCTGTTTCAGCCATGGCCTTTTAGATTTTTTTTTTTTTTAACTTCAATATCCTATTTAGTCCTTTTACTTTTACACCGCTTTGTGGTAATATGGGGTGTGGAAAACTTGTTGAATTCCCAGCGCTGTCAAGACTTCATTCATTATTTCACCTGTGAACTGTGTACCTCTGTCACTTTCGATCACCTCTGGTACTCCATACCTGCACACCACCTCCGCAAGCAGCTTCTTTGCAGTTGCCGCAGCCGTAGCCTTGGCAATCGGGAAAGCCTCCGGCCAACCTGAGGATAAATCAAAAACACACCAACACGTACTCCATGAACCTGATTTTGGCAGCTGAATATAATCAATCTGCAGTCTCTGGAAAGGATAGAAGGGCCGAGGGGTGTGTTTGGGTGGTGTCTTGACTACCCTTCTCTGATTATGTGTAGCACATACCATGCATCCCTGGATCAAACCTTCTATACAGGTGGAAAAGCCTGGTGCCTCCCAATGCTTCTGCATCACACTCATCACAGCAGTTTTGGACTGGTGGGTTGGCCCATGTAACATCTGGGCGACCGCAGGTACAACGCTCTTGGAAGGCATCGGCGCATCCCTCTTCCCCATACCCCAGTTGCTGCATTCAGACATGCACCTTCTTTTTCCCACTTTTCTACTTCCTCCTGGCGCACCTGAGCCTGCATCTGGGCTAAGGCATCCTCCGACACAAAGGGATTTTTGGGAGCGCTTACCTGGTGCATCGTTACCCCTTGGAGTGGTCTACTGGCTGCTGTTTTTGCTGCTGCATCGGCCATTGTGTTTCCTTTACTCACCTGATCAGTGCATCTGGTATGTGCTTTAACTTTTATGACAGCTACCTCTTTTGGTAATTGTAATGCATCAATTAACTGCTGGACTGCGTCAGCATTTTTTAATGGGATGTCCTGCTGCCATCAGGAATCCTCTAGACTTCCAAATTGGACCCAAATCATGAGCTATACCGAATGCTTATCTAGAATCTGTGTAGTGTTAACAATTCTACCTTCAGCTATCTTACAGGCCTCGGTCAGAGCCTTAAATTCAGCCTCCTGGGCCTACTGATATGGGAGCATTGGTTCTGCTTTGATTACTGCATTCAGGGAGACGATGGCATACCTGGTGTGGAAGGTACCTGAGTCATCTTGGTAGCGAGTTCTACAAAAGATTTAAAGTCAACATTATGTCTTTCAGTTTTAAACACTGTGGGTAGGCCTGCTGTTTCCTGTGCCATAAGCTGAACATAATCATAAGGAATCTCCTCTCTTGGATCTTCTTTGTACAATACCGTACAATACCTGACCTCCCCCCTAGATCCGAGAGAGGTAACAATGTGACAGGACTAAGTGTGGTACATTTGGAGGCATTAAAAGTGCACATTGCAATCGAAGGTGACGTGCAGCTGAAAGATTGCCGACTGCACCTGGTTCAGTATGATGTATACATCATGAGGTGTAAGTGCTGTCAGTGGATAATCAAGAACGATATCTGATGATTTGTGGAGCAATAGTCCTACAGCATGTACCGCCCGTACACAGGACGGGGTACCCCTAGCCACTGCATCTAGTCTTTCACTGAAACAGGCCACTGGGCTTTGATTGTCACCATGTAACTGAGTCAATACTCCTGCCGCGTGTCCCTGCTGTTCGTGGAGATACAGGTGAATGGTAGTTCATAGTTGAGAGTTCCTAGCGCTGGAGCTGCCACAATCCTGTTTTTGAGGGAATGAAAACAGTCTATACCTTCAGGAGTTAGTTTAAAAAGCACAATGGTAATAGTCATAGAGAGGCTGCATGAGAATTGACACAGCACGAATCCACTGCCTGCAGTAGAAAATCAGTCCAAGAAATATCCTAAGAGCGGCAACATTAACAGGCATAGGAAAAGTTCTGTACAGCTTCTTTGCGAGCGCTGGTCAGATGTCGCGCCCCCAGTGTAATGCAATGTCCCCAAAAAGATAACTGAAGATTTACAGAATTGCAGTTTATCCTTTAACGCTTACAACCTGCTTGGTACAAAAACAACATATTATAAAAATAACATTGGCAAAATCAATAACTGTAAACTAAGCGCATCCTGAGATATCTGGAACAAAAGTGTATATATATATATATATATTGTACCAGCCAATACATAGAGAGTTAAATCTCGTAGCCGAAGGGGGAAGCTGAAGGTTGGAATTTGTACTGTCAAGGCCATTGATAAGGGACCTTACTCTTAGCTGCAGAGATGCCGAAGGTGGGGGCTAGGTTTTAACTAAAACACCCCTTGTTACCAGTTTCTGCATCTGCTGAGCAATAGTCCTTTCTTGAGCTAAACTAAGAAGATACTGTCTCTGTTGGGGCAGGATTGCACCTGGCTTTAATTTGACCATGACTGGCTGCACCCTTAATCTGCCCACGTCTGTTTTATCTGAAGCCCAGAAATCATGCGGTATCACACCTTCTAACATTGAAGAAATTCATTTGTGTCCTCTATACTAGCAACGTCTAGCGACATGATTTTACAAAGAGTGCTCTGCTTCAGTCCTGGTGTCATAGTGACAGTTCCATCAGGATGATACTCAATATGTGCTTGCAACTGTGACAACACATCACTTCCTAAAAGATTACATTGACCCCGTAGTGATACCATTAACTGTGTGTGTACAGTGGTTCCTTGAATTTGCAGGGGAATCTTATTAGTGACGGGGAGCAGGATAGATGGGTTATAGGAGTCGCTATAAACATGGTGGGAGAAATCACTTTTCCCAATGGCCAGTCCTCTTCTGTAATTACTGAATTGTCTGCCCCCGTGTCCACTTGGAACTCAACCTCATGTCCCCCTGGTAGGTTCACCTGTACTGTGCAATTAGGAGTGGGGGGTAAGGAGACAAGGGTTCATGTGCAAGCTACCATTATCCTATGGGAGCGCCTCTAATTGGTCTTGGGGGCCTCTTGCAGGCGAGTCATTTGCATTGGATTTAGTTGGACAGGCTGGATATGGGTTAGTTCTGCAATCCCTCCTGAAATGTTCTGGTTTCTTGCACCCGATAGCACAATTTCTGCCCATCCTCATGGCAACAGTCTCCTCTCCCTGTTGTTGCAGGACAAGTACCTACAGCATGTATCCTTGCTCCTCTTTTTGCCTGCGCTAAACCATGTTGTGCCCCCTGTGCTTTTTTCTGCTAGATCCTCTTGCTTTTACTGATCTCCCAATCCGGTCTACTTACTTTCAGTTTTTCCTTGTCACTTCTTTTTTTTTTTTTTTTATGCCACATATTAAACTTGCCAGAACCTCTCATTAGTCTTGTTTTCTTTGACAAAACCCATTTTCCACCCAAGTTTTTCTTAGAGCCAGAAATAATCTTTTGGCTCTTTCCTGAACTCTGTCCTCTAGTGTAAACTTTCCTTTCTCTGCCTGTCTATTTGCTTCTCAATACTCTGACCTTCGATTCTTACGTACTGTGTCTATTCCAAAAACATAAAACTGTTGCACTCTTTCCTGTGCATCCTCACGAATACCCGACGGGAGGGGTCAAACCACTGCGTAGTTTGTGTGTCCTCTCTCCCTCAGCCTGAGGTTGCTTATCTGTAGAATGACCTTGGTGTACAGCAAAATACCATCTCGCTGCTGCCAGCACTTATCTCTGCTTGCTGTCACTGACTTCTGCATTCTTAGATCAGTTCCTACAAATATAACACTTGTATATCTCATTTATCAATCTATTGTATCTAGCTTCATCTGCCAATTTTCCCTTTTTCTGTTTTCTATCCCACATCTAACCAATCATAACAGTTTTCATTCCCTGGGCGGGTGACATAGAGATAAAATATCCCTTTTTCCCTAAATTTAGTGTGTTGATCCCTTGAAATCATTCCTATCACAGTTGAATATTTGTAGAAATCGAACTTAAAGATAACCACAGGGGTTGTAGTATTAACCCAGAAGGTGGGCATACTGGCACTACTGGAGATCAGGATATAGCTCAAAGGATATGTATATCAGAAACTTCATGACTGCTGATTAATCTGTCCTTCTTGCATGGGAGGCGTGAATCCAGGTGCTCTTGCCCTCGAGCTTCGGGCAGTAGGGGTGGACAGGATCACAGAGTAGGACCTCAAATCTGGGCTGGAGACAGTCTCTTCCCATAAATTTTTATATATATAAGGTCATCAGGCGAGAAATCATGCACCGTGTCACCTGTAAATTCTGGGAGAGAAGCAGACACTATAGAGTGGGTGTTAGTTAACTCTTTAGACAAAGCAATCACAAATTTGCTATTTTATCATTGGTTTCAAATAATTCCTGGTGCCTAATGTCTTCTGTTTTTAAACATACCACATGATGGAGTATTGAATGTATGGTGGCCGAAGGGTGGCCCGTGACTCATTTGAGTTTAGAGGATCATGGATGGACCTACTGCATGGATGATGATATCAGCGGAAGGTCCCCTGCATGGGTTGTCAGAGTCTGTCCAGGTGGCAAAGGGTCATGAGTGTGTATATGAGCCATGCATTCTGCAAGTGACGATGGACCACCAGCTTGGCTATTAATAGAGCCAGACCCCCTTTCTTGGAGCAGTTTGGAGTTGCAGGACTAACTATAGCACCAACCCGATGTGTCAGGATATCACCGTACCCTATGGAAATGTCACTGGATTTCCGTTGCGGTCTGTGTAATGCTGTGAATGGCGGGATACCATTTTCAAGTACACCGGGAGCTGGGGGCCTGACCGATTTTCGTGAACCTTACAGAGCGACTGTCCTCTGAGGATTTGTGAGGAGAGGAAGGTGCCTTATCTCTGAAGTAGGGGTGGAATAGGCCCTTAGGACCAGGGGTTGACAATGATGGTGGGGGAATGGAGGAGGGAAGAAAAGATACTGGTGCTGCTGGGGATAGTGGTGGTGTTGAGGGGCCCACCCCTCTTCTATCTCCTGATCCTCCTCCCTTCATTAGATCCCATAATATCATGGCGGCGGCTTCTGATCATTGTTTGAAAAACTGAAGATTCATGCATTGCAGCAATGCCGTGGGGGGTGTGTGAAAGGGAACAATGGTGTTGGCATCAGGTGCCATATTGGGAGCTGTGGCCTGCACAGGTGCGGGCGGGGGCTGGTAGTAGGCCCTGGTTGGTATCAGCAAGGGATTATAGGCCTGACTGGGTGTGCTTGGGTGTCCCAAGATGGCCGCCGGAGGAGATGGGGGTTGGTCATTTCCAGGTGTATTAAGATGGCCACTGGGTTTACCAAAATGGCCGCTGGGTGTGGGAGGGGCGATGGGCTGGGCATTACACCAGGAGCGACCCGCCCCACAAACACGGCAGGTCTCCGCCCAGGGCGGATTCTGTTCACCACACACAGACAAGTCCAACCTCCCCTTTGTTCGAGATAGGCCCATTATAGGGCGGTGGCCGAGGGCTTGGAGGGTGGCCATTTTAGTTACATCAACAAGATCATATGCAGAGCATTTTACATATCCGAACAAAGGCTCAGCACTTTCCGAACCTCCTTATTCCATCTACCTCTTTCCACCCTCAACTTTCAAATCATTTACTACCTTAAATGGCTTGGGCTTGATACAAGAGCCCTGATCTCTCAACTTTCCCTCATTCTGTGCGACAAAGTCTTTCCACACTGAAGGCTGAAGCCTGCCTGTACTCGGCAAGCTCATTCTTAACAGCCTTCTTGCCTCCACGTGATTCCATCAATTCAACCACTCCCAAGCACCACCCCTAACTTGTGGGTTTTGTTTGATTTAAACATGCGCATCATAATATTAACAGAGTGTAATGATCTGTCGCGACTCAGACCACCGGCGTCACTCGCAGGTCACCACCCGTCACTGCAGAGTCCCCCTCAATACACTGACAAGACAAAGAGTCCTCCTCTATTTGTCCTTCCCTAACTGTGGATGGTGACGTTACAGCGCAGTACACCGTGACACTCTACACAGCAAGAGTCCCCCCTCCATATGTGACACCTGGGCTTCTCCTAATGAGACTTCCCGGGTTAGACAAAGAGTACCCCCTCCATTTGTCCAAGACAAGAGAACCCCCTCCATTTGTCTCCTAGCAAAATTTAGGTATGCGCACCCCTCCCACAATTCTCTATAAAATGCTAGAAATTTAGACACTACCAAATAATCCGGGAGACAACTATCGCATAAAAGTACAGTGACTGGAGGAGGAGGAACGTGGTAATTTTCACGAGAACGTGCAGGCATGCAACGTCACTCGGTCAGACTTGCTGGTTCGTGGCGTGGGATTGCCCTTGGTCTCACCACTCAACCAGTCACCCTCCAGACCCAAATGGACAATACGACAGGACCAAACAGTGACTGACACACAGGCAAGTGGGACGCATATAAAGTATATGATCCCAACTTACCGTGTTCAAAGGAGGCTGCAGTCCCTCGCACTCAGTCACCGCAGGCACCACCGCAAAGTCCTCGGACGGGTCCGGACGGGCGGCATTCCACGGCCCCACGTGTTAGGCGCCAATTGTCGGGGTCATAGAGACAGACCACTCGTCCTCCAGTCACTCCAGATTCAGGCTATGAGCAAGGGTCGACCATCAGAGAATGAATCAGAACAACAGACTGCTTCATATCAATACATGCCCAGAGACTACTATGACGCAGCTTTCTCAGCAAATTCTGATCTTTATTATTACAAGCACAAAGTTATATAGTATGCATATCAGGGTGGAGTGGAGGGGCACCTAAAGAGAAACAGTATAGCCATATATGGATATGTATAGTAATTCTAACATCTGGATTGGTTCCACCGTTCCTTCAGCCAGCTCAGCTCCCGAATGATGTAACTTCTGGCTGATGCAATCCTCTTGGAATTCAGGATCCAGTTACATATTCCAGAGATGGGTCTTTAGCTAAATGCCACGTAGTAAGGAAAGCTTATATGCCACGTAGCAAGGAAAGCTACTGTTTGAATACACAAATGGAAGCTAGCTTATAAACGTCATATAAGGTACAAAATAGAAATATATACATAATATGAAAGTATTAAAGTAGAAAAATTATTTTTACCTCGACAGGTATATTAAGCCAACAATAAAACTTGTTCTTCTGAACATTCACCCGTCTGGGTACATCAAACCATTACCCAACATGGGTATATTAAGGCAACAATAAACTTCTTTTTATGAACATTCACCGTCCGGGTACATCAATAATTTAACTATTTACATACAGACCCCCTGTCTGGGTTATTTTAGACTTCTTTGGCTGGCCTCTTCCAGTTCCACCTGGTACTGTTCTGGAGCTTGCCAAACATCCGTGACAGGAGGGTCCACCCAGACCTGATGACGTTGTGTGGCGTGTACATGACGTCGTGACCCGCTATCTGGGGTCTGTGTGGCCACCTCTTTCGTCTCCCTCCGGTCTGGAACCCTATGTCCCGGACTGTACGAACCCCAGGGGGCCTAACAGGCGCCGGTTACGGGCCAGCTATCATTATCATGTCCATAGCTGGGGCTGTTGAGGAGCCACTGAGGGAGGCTGGGAGATTTACGGCGTGGGTGGGCACTTGTGCAGAGGCCTGGTTGGGGGAGGTGAAGGCTCGTATGGTCTGTCAGTTTCCTGACACTCTGGGGAGTAGGGGTCGCACCTGGTAACATTTAGGGCGTACCATCCATTGTAACCCCAGTGTCGGGTGTAAGTCACCAAGTCTCCTGGAACAGGTCCCTCCCCCGGGTGTCCTTCTGGGAGGTGAGCCTCCAGTCCCGCCGGGTTACAAAAACTTCTAAATAAAGTCCAGGCTCCTGGATGAAGCCCCAACCACCTTTTAACTTAAAGTTCCGTCTGCACCCTTACGCCGTGGCTCCCTCACCGTACTTTTATCCTTTCTCATACGTGCCTTCTCTGCCAGGTCCTTCTCAGGTGACGTTTTCCGAGCTTTTGGTTCTTCTGCTCCTTTGTCGCTCTTTCTTCCGCTCCCGAGTCTCCACTTTTCCTGACGCGGTTGTATTCTCCTCCACCAGTGTCCATGTCTCCCATAAATGCGCTTCATGTCGGTTTGCGGCGCCTTGGGGCCGCCAGTCTGGCGGCGCTTACCTGTGGCGGAAGCAGCCGGCTCTGGAACAGATTACGTCGGGGCTCGGTACAGGCAGGGAGTGCTCTGGGGGCCTGCGCGGCCTCCTCCATGAGGACGGGTGTCGCTTCTTCTGCCTCAGCGACGGGGGAAGACAGTGGGATCTGGGGTGCTGGTGCGGCGTTTTCTGCAGGAAGGGCCTCCACTGTATACTGGCAACCGGTTTTAGATTGCAAGGGCTGGGTGCCCGCCCCGGCCTTCTGTACTGGAAGGGTGCCTCCACTGAGATACTGCAACCGGTTCAGATTGCAAGGGTGGATGCCCGCACGGCCTTCTGTACTGGAAGGGTGCCCCCACTGAGATACTGGAACCGGTTCAGATTGCAAGGGCTGGGATGCCCGCACGGCCTTCTGTACTGGAACGGGTGCCTCCACTGAGATACTGGCACCCGGTTCAGATTGCAAGGGCTGGGATGCCCGCACGGCCTTCTGTTTCGGAACGGGTGCCTCCATGAGATACTGGCAACCGGTTCAGATTGCAAGGGCTGGGATGCCCCCACGGCCTCCTCTACTGGAACGGGTGCCCACCTTCCGGTACAGACACTTCAGGGGGTAAGAGGGGTTGGCGCCGCTCCAATTGTAGTTTTAGGGCCCGCAGCTCGCTTCCATCCTGGCGACCTCCTCCCGGTTTCCGGGCCGGTCTCTCAGGGTATCCTCCGCTTCTTCCAGCGTAGGGGGTTTAGGGGGGTGCCAAAAGGGGTCCTGGGTCGGGTCGCTCCGTGGGGGGAGACTTGATCCCCACCCCCTTTCCCCCTTCTGCCAGTCCATTTTCCCCCTTTTGCAAAGTCCAAAGTGTCTTTGCATCAGGAGAGGCACTCTTTTGTGGGGGCGGGACCTTGCTTGTTTACGCCATGAGGGGATGAGGAGGGGAACTCCGAGTGTGGGGACGATCTTCTTGCGAACTTTTTGGGGTGCGGAATCGTTTTGCGCCCGGGTGAGGTACGCCCCCGGGGCCCCCTTTTTTTCACCTGTGCCTCGTGGGCAGTATGACGGAAAAAAAAAGGAAATACTTATGATGTTTTTGCAAATTTTCAAGCAAAAAAAAAAGTTCAAAAGGCACACGGCTCCCTTTTGCGGCTTTGAACGTTCGCGGGTGCGATGCAACATCTCGTGGCACTGGCCCTCGGGTGCTTTGTTTTTTTACAAAGGGGGGTTTTTTTCCCGGAAAATTTAATCAGAGGCTATTTTACTATGTAGAAGTAAAAAACTATAAATATATGTATATAATATTCACAATGAATGTATATATATTTAATATATTATAATAATAATATTCTAAGTGTGTAATTTTTTTTTTTTTTAAAAAGGGGAAAGAAATTTTTTTTTTTTTTTAGTTGCGATTTTTTTTTTTCCCCATAACTTACAGGGGTTTTTCCCGGGGTTTTTGGAATGGGATATCGACGATATTTATGATATCGGGCCCCCAATTCCGACCCCTATTTTTAGTTTACGAGTTTACGCTCACCTGTAAACAGTCCTTTTTAAAAAAGGGGTTAAAGGGAAAGCAATGAATCCATAAAACTTAATTGTTGTTTAGGGCCCCCCAACCCCAATTACACCCCCTTTTTGCTATAACAAGGATGGATAAATCAATTTGTCACTGTCTTTTTCCCAAAGCCACAGAAATAAAAAATTTTTTTATTTTGATTTTTCCCTTTTGGTCAGAAAAAACACCTATGTTAGATTTTTTTTTTATAGGATTTTGCCCAAAAAAATAGAAAACAACAGACAAACAAATTTTTTAAAAAAAATTAAAAAAAAAAACGGGTTTTACCGGGGTTTTTTTGATCTTTACATTTTTTTTAAAATGTCCCTGACAGGGTCCCTTTGTAGGATTGCAAAAAATACCTGGCAAAGAAACCCCCTTTTTTAAAAAATTAGAAAAAGTTCCCACCCAAACCAATTCCAAAAAACTTTTGGGGGATTTCTTATAGCCTTGCAGGAATGGAATCTGCTTTTCCCCCCTCAGAATTGTACAGAAATATTTCCCAAAAAATTTTTTAAAAAAAATTTAATTTTTTTAAACAATTTTAATATGTGTAGTAAGAGGTCATAACCTAACTCGAAAAAAATTTCTTTAAAATATACACATTTGAAGCTCTTTACCCCGCGAGTGATTTTAGTGAAAAAAGGTTTTTTTTGGAAAAGGGGGGGGGTTTGGGGTTTTCGATGAGACAGCCGATTTTTTTTTGTGCAAGCAGAATTTTTAGAGTAAAATTTTTTTAAAAATTTTTGGGGGGGGCCCCGGGGAAAATATATTATTCCATATTTTCAAATATATTCATATATAGCATTCACGTTAATAGAAACCACCCCTAAAAACCTGTGCCCCCACATATCCATTAAAAGTGATGCCGCTATAACATCATTAAAAAAACCCGGCCTTCATAAGGGGAAAAATACAGAGGGGTTTTTTAAAAATAAAATGTTTTCTTTTTTATCATGCAAGAATCGGGGGAAAGAAAAAATAAACCCAAAAAAACTGCAACTTCGCCCTTTTATCAAATAAATTATTTTACTTACACTAGAACAGCCAAATTTTTTAACCTTTTTTAAATTTTAGTTAATTGACTAACCAGCCCCTTTTTTTAAAAAATTTTTAAAAACCCTTGGGAAAAAAATAAATGTTTTGGCTTACGAAAATGTTATATGACACTTCCGTTGTTTGGGCATCCCCCCTTTGTTTGAGCCTCAAAAAGACATTTAATAGAGAATTGGGGCGGGACCAGCAAACACTTCAGGGTGATTTATCCTAATTAAATTTCCCTAAAATTGGGCCCCCCCCCGCGGGGCATTGGACGAAACGCACAGGACCCAAGACGGGGGGTTTGGGGGGCCGGCCTTGGCCACGGAACGGGGACTGCAGCTCCCCCAAATAAGGTAAGAAAAATCTGTCATTTACCTGAATGGGTTCCCCCCCGCCTAGTCCCGGGTACACTTTAGCCCCGGGGGGGGAAATGGTCTCACCCCCCTTCCCAAAATTTTGGGAAAAAAAACATTTTCCCTTACCAAAAGCCCCCCGGGGGGGTAAGCCAGTTTTTTGTTTCGTGCTTTTAATTTTCCCTGTTTTGTGTGAACCGGGAAAAAAGTTGGAACGGGCTGTGTTTTTGTTGCTGTTTCTGGGCTGTATAGCAAAACAAATTGCGGTAATTTTTTCCCCAAAAATCCTTCAAACAAGGGGGGAGGTCACCCCCAAAAAAACCGGTTGGGGGGCGGGGAGTTTTATTTGGGGTAAGCCCCTGCAGTTACCTTCACACATCGGTGGGAGGTCATCCCAGATCAACCCCGGGGTGAGGGGCGAGGGTTTTAAAAGGTTTTAATTTTTTGCAGTAATCTTCAACCAAGGGAGGGGACCCAGAAAACCCCGGTGTGAGGGGGGTTTGTTTGGAAAAGTTTCACAGAAAAATCCACGCAAAAGGGGGGGGGGGGTCCAGCCCAAAACAGAGTGGATGGGAGAATTTTGAAAAGGCTTTTACAGATTTTTGTGGCCCGGGGGGCAAAGGCCAAAGGGCGTTGGGTTTTTTTTAGAAAGTGGTGCCCCCGAGGTCGCCGTGCCAGTTTCAATTTAGTTATCTTCCAAGCAGCTTGTATGTGTCCAGATAAAAAAAGAGGGATTTTATTCCCCCGGGGGGTCGTCTCTTTTTACTGTCAAATGTCTGTATCAAAGGGACTGTCGTTTTAAATCTCTTCAGAGAAGCGTGCGCTCTGTCACAAAATTTTTTCAAAAGGGGCTGCGAAACGAGAAAAAAACCCTTTTAAAACCCCCCCCCCTGCAAAACACGTTGTTTACATCTGTTTCCTGGGTTTGATTTTTTAAGCTTTTTTTTGGGGTTTCAGGCTGTAGCTGGAAAAATTTTTTTTTTTTTTTTTTTTGCTATTGGGGGTAATTTTTTTTAAAAATGGTTTTTTATGGGGTGTAGGGCAGCGCAGAGTTTAAAAAGGGGGGGGGGGAAAGTGCTGGCAGCAGTAAATTTTTTTTTTTTTTTTCCGGGGGGGGGAAAGCACCAAAGAAAATTTTTTTTTACTTTTTTTTTTTATCATTTTACAATCAGGGTTTTCCCCCCTTTTTTTTTTTTTTAAAATTTGTGTTTTATAAAAGGGTTGTTTTTTTTCAGAGTTTTTTGTTTTTTCCTTTTTTTTTTTTTTTTTTTTCCCCCCCCTTTTGGTAAAATTTTTTTCCTTTTTTTTTTTACTTAAAAACTTTTTTTAAAGGGGTTTTTTTTAAATTTTATTTTTAAATAATTTGGAGGGGTTTTTCCCAAGCTTTTATTTTGGGGGGTTTTTCCCCAACCCCTTTTTTTTTTCTTGCTTTTTAGCCCCAAGGGGAGAAGAAAATTTAAAGGAAAAAGCAGTTGAGGGGAGAATAACTTGCGCAGCGGCTTGAAACCCCTCCCCTCAGGCCCTTCAGCGAAGACAAAACAAAACCAGAAGCGCATTTTTTAGATTTTTTCCCCTTTTGGTAATTTTTCTTAAAAAACACAGTACCCGGGGAACGAAGGGCTACTTTTGGGAAAAAAAGGGGGGGAGTACGTGGAAGAAAAGGGGCGGGGAGCCACGCTTTCTTTAAAAATGTTTTTTTTTCTTGTTTTTTTTTGTTTGAAAGGAGAGGAAAGTTTGTTTATTTTTTCCCGCTGCTAAAAAGGGCAGTGGTGCAATTTTTGGAAAGGACAGCAAGTTTTTAAATTTTTTCGGAACCCCCAATGTTTTTTTTTTGAAAAAATTTAAAAAGGTTTTTAAATCGTCTTTTGGAAAATGATCCTGACATTCACAAAGCAAAAATTTAAATCCCCCCATCAATTCCCATGGGAGCAGGGGAAAGGGTTTTTTGGCTGCTCTCCCTTGAAAAAAAAAGCCTTGTACAGGGAAAAACCTCCCGCCTTTCCCCCGGGAGAAGGCATTTTTTTTTTTAACGATCCCCCCTTTTTGGGGCCCCCGGGGGCCCCCTCTCCCTTTTTTTTCTCGTCCCTTTCCCCCCTTTTTCAACTTTTTCCCCCCTTTCCCCCCTGCCCCCCTCTTACCTTTTTCCCCCCCCCCAAATTTTACAATCCCCTTTTTTTCCCCTTTCCCCTTTTTTTATCTCTTCCTCTCCAAATTTAAACTTTTCTATTTTTTCTACTTCGCCCCCCTCTTTCCCCTCTCTCTCTCCCCCCCCTTTTTTTCCTTTTCCCCCCACTTTTTCCCTCCCCCCCTTTATTCTCCTCCCCCTTTTTTACCCTTCCCCCCCCCCCTCCCCCCCCCATCCCTCCCCCCCTCCCTTTTTCTCGCTCCCCCTTTACACCTCCCTCTTTTTTTTCCCCTTTTTTTTTTTTTTCTTTGTTTCAACTG
>JARQOD010004110.1:0-57899 GCA_033576555.1 Oophaga sylvatica | reverse complement strand
TTGGCTGAAATAAGCCCCTAGAATACCGGCTTCTCCGGTGAGGAGATTGTCTGTTTGCGTTGCTGATTGCGTTTACTATGGACTGCTGTCCGCACAGCAGTTGTCTGTGCATTCCTGTGGAGTTAACAGGACACAGTCCATATCTTGCATCTCTACCTTAGTGACACTGTGATGTAGCATAGTTCGCTTATACCGCCGTATAGGGTCACAGTGTCTAAAGTTGCTACTCTGTGAAGTAACAGAGTTCACCTTTCTGCCCTCTTACCAGCTGCAGGCTCAGCCTGCACGGTTGACCCCAGGCTGTGAACGCACTTATTATTTATATTATATTGTGCGTGCCGCCAGCCCTAACAGTATACTAGCGCCAGGGTCTGGCTGGTAAAATGGCAGACGACCTGCGTCTGCAGCGGTATATCCAGCAGCTGGAGGGTAGGTTGGCGACTCTAGAGCGCACAACCTCAGCTGTGGATGTTACCGCAGTCACAGTTCAGGCTGCTAGTGTGGCCGCAGCCAGTTTGTCCTCTGCCACCCCTGCTCCGACTATTTCCCGCCTCCCACTTCCAGACAAGTTTACCGGTGACAGTAAACAATGTCAGGGTTTCATCAGTCAGTGCTCCATACATTTAGAGCTTCTGGCTGCACGTTTTCCCACGGAGCGGGAGAAAGTGGATTTTATCCCTTTTGTCGGGCAGGGCATTGGAGTGGGCAACGCCGTTGTGAGAGAGCGATGATCGTGTGGTGCAGAGTGCTCCTCTCTTCTTGGACACTCTGAAACAGGTCTTTTTAGGACATCGCGTCACCCACGATACGGCTCTCCAACTGTTGGCAATCACCCAGGGTTCATCCATGGTCAGCCAGTTCGCCGTCCAATTTCGGACTCTGGCCTCTGAGCTGGAGTGGCCAAATAAAGTCCTTATACCAGTGTACTGGCGGGGACTGGCAGACCACGTGAAGGACGCCTTGTCCACCAGGGAGATTCCTGCCACACTGGAGGATCTCATTACCATATCCACCCGCATCGACCTCCGTTTTAATGAGCGGAGGTTGGAGCGGGTCCAGTGTAGGCAGAGGTTCCAGCTGGCACCCACCTTCGCCAGACCTCTTGAATCTTCCAGTCAGGCGCCCGATTTCCCTGAGGCCATGGAGATTTCTCGAGTGAAACCTAAGTCTCTGGCCGCTCGAGTACCTGTGACTTGTAATGCTTGCCAACAAGTAGGGCATTATGCTAATAAATGTCCACAGCGGTCGGGAAACGACCGCGTCTAGTAACCATTGGAGGGGGTTCACTAGACACAGCAGTATACGCCTCCAAGTTGTCCTTTAGGGAGACAATCAATTTTGGCTCATCCACTTTAACAGTCACGCTTTGTGTGGACTCTGGAGCCAAAGGAAATTTCATGTCCTCTACCTTTGCTCTCCGCCACTCTATACCTCTGGTGATGCTCGCCAAACCCGTGACTGTTCGAGTAGTGAATGGGTCGACACTGCCTTCACCAATCACACATCAGACCATCCCTTTCACGTTGTCAATGTCCCCTTCCCATCAGGAGATTATCTCACTTCTGGTCATTCCCGAAGGAATAGACGAGATTTTGCTGGGGATGCCCTGGCTCCGTTTCCACTCCCCACACATTAAGTGGATCTCTGGGAGGATATTGGGTTGGGGTGAGTCATGTAAAGGCAGATGTATGAGGGAATGCATTCAGGTAGCCACTACAGAGATACCCGCAGATCTTTCTACACTTCCTAAATACTATTGGTCGTATGCAGACGTATTCTCCAAAAAGGCTGCAGAAATCCTTCCGCTTCACCGTCCCTATGACTGTCCTATTGACCTCTTGCCTGGAGCAGAACCTCTTCGGGGACGAATCTATCCCCTTTCTCTCCCGGAGACGGAGGCTATGTCTCAATGTATTCAGGAGAATCTGGCAAGAGGATTCATTAGGAAGTCAGTGTCACCTGCAGGGGCGGGATTCTTCTTCGTGCAGAAGAAGAACGGAGAATTACGTCCATGCATCGATTACAGGGGTCTTAATGCCATCACCGTCAAGAATAAATACCCGTTGCTCCTGATTTCTGAGCTCTTTGATAGGCTACGGGGGGCAAGGGTATTTACGAAATTAGATCTGCGGGGTGCTTATAACCTGATTCGCATCCGTGAGGGGGACGAATGGAAGACAGCTTTTAATACCAGGGACGGGCACTATGAATATCTGGTGATGCCCTTCAGGCTCTGTAATGCCCCAGCAGTCTTCCAAGACTTTGTTAATGACATCTTCCGGGATATGCTCTCCACCTCAGTCGTAGTCTATCTGGATGATATTCTCATCTTTTCCCCAGATATTGAATCCCACCGGAGAGATGTCTGCAGAGTCTTCGACCTCTTACGGGCAAATTCCCTCTATGCAAATTTGGAGAAATTTGTGTTTGAGCAGGAGTCCTTTCCCTTCCTGGGCTATATCATCTCCGCCCAGGGATTGGCTATGGATCCTGCCAAACTACAGGCGGTGATGGACTGGCAAGAACCCCATTCTCTGAAGGCAGTGCAGCGCTTTATGGGGTTCATTAATTACTACCGCCAGTTTATCCCTAACTTCTCAACTTTGGTAGCTCCCGTGGTAGCCCTCACCAAAAAGGGAGAAAATCCCAAATTGTGGTCTGAAGAGGTCTCCAAGGCCTTCACTTCTATTAAGTCCCATTTTGCTAGCGCTCCCATCCTACATCGCCCCGATGTTGATAAGCCATTTATATTGGAGGTGGATGCCTCGTCCGTTGTTGCTGGAGCAGTCCTCTTCCAAAAGGATGCTCAAGGTCGGAAGCACCCGTGCTTCTTTTTCTCCAAGACCTTCATACCAGCGGAGAGGAATTATTCCATCGGGGACAGGGAGTTGCTAGCAATGAAGTTGGCCTTCTCAGAGTGGAGACATCTGTTGGAGGGGGCTCGCTTTCCCTTCTAAGTCTTCACGGATCACAAAATCTGGTGTATTTACAAACTGCCCAGCGGCTAAATTCCCGTCAGACCAGATGGTCCTTGTTTTTCTCCCGCTTTCACTTCACCCTCCATTTTCTGTCGGGAGAGAAGAACATTCGGGCTGACGCTCTCTCTCGCTCCCTTGTGTCTTCTGAGGAGGAGGAGGAGGGGCCACGGCTTATTGTCCCCTCTGAGAGCCTGAGAACTGTAGCTCCGGTGTCGCTAGAGTCTGTCCCTCCCGGCAAGACCTTTGTACCATCTAATTTGCGACCGGAGGTTCTCTCTTGGGCCCATTCGTCCAGGGTGGGTGGACATTTTGGGAAAAAAAAGGACATCTGAGCTACTCGCGAGGACATACTGGTGGTCGCATATGGTCCGGGACGTTGGAGACTATATTCGGGCATGTGTCTCCTGAGCCAAAAATAAGTCCCTTCATCAACGGCCAGCTGGGTTACTTTACTCATTGCCGGTGGCAGACAGGCCTTGGGAGATGGTGGGGATGGACTTTGTGGTAGGCTTGCCCAAATCTCGTGGGTGCACCATCATATGGGTTATCACCGATCACTTCTCCAAAATGGTGCACTTGGTTCCTCTACCCCGGTTACCCTCTGCACGGGCCTTGGCGACACTGTTTATCAAATATATCTTCCGCTTACACGGTATGCCGGACAAAATTGTCAGCGACCGGGGTCCCCAGTTTGCGTCTCGGTTCTGGAGAGAGCTTTGTCGCCTTTGTAGGGATCCGCTCTGGTAGGCAAGGGCCGGACCGCAGTTATGAGGCAACACACAGGCTTTTAGTCCAAAATCAATTGTTTTACTGTCTCTTTAAACACCAGGTAACAAAATATGACAAAAACATCAATGCATTCCAGCTTTGCAAACTACTGTTCCCAGACGCACCCTTGCATGGGACGGGCTTGACTAAGCGGCTGCAAGCCAGCAGGGACCGCCAGGTGCCTTCCCGGGTGATCTGGACTCGCTTCCGGTGCTCACTGACACACTGTAACAGAAAGTCACTTCCAGGCTGACTCCAGCCAAACTCCTCAATAGAATCGCATGGTTCTCAGTGTGAGACCGTCACAGGCTCCGTACACCCATGTGTCCTGTCCGGGTGCTATTCAGGACCCCCGTCCAACACCCTGGCTACCAAGTTCCAAGTCTCACCACGTGCTTCCAGGAATCCGATCCAACCCCAGGATCTTCCAAAACCGAAAGACCTTCCAGGCAGCCCTGTGTAGGACACACTCTCCACTGTCTCAGCCAGACTTCCAGAGACTCCTCAGTCTCCAACACAATCTCAATATCTATGTGCCCAACACTGCCTTTCATACCTGTAGCCACTCCCCAAGCCAAGGTATGAAGCACATGGTCTGGTCCCAGGTCCTTCACAAGACATACAATCACCAGTATGTAACATTCATTCTCCCACCACCAGTGGGCGGTGTATGTGTGGTTAGCATGTCCCACCCAGCTCACAAGCTAACCCTGTAGGTTCACCCTTAACAACAATCAGAACCCTTATGGGACTACAAGTCCCAGAACAACATTACTGACCTACAGCACAGAATAGCTCTGCGACACATACTTTCCATTTAGCACCATACCAGGGACTGGTTTCCCATCCATCTCATGCCTCCATGCATAATTTGAGCAACTTATACAGCGCCCACTAGGTGCCACATTAGTTACTACACCACATACCTTCCCCCTCTGTTCAAGCTTGTGAGGTTGAACACCTGTTCCAACCCGAGGACCCCGAGACAGGTCACCCATGTCACCTTGCCCTAAATGTCGAGGGGACCCTCTCAGTCGATTTTGGGCATCTTACAACATTACCTCTTGGTTAGGCCTCCCCTGCCCCCAGCGGTGAGAATGTCGACCTTGTTTTCCCGTCAGTGTCACCAGACCCCTCCAGTACCGCCTCCTACGGTTGTTGCGGTCCTGAGTCCATCGTCCAGTCAAGCTCACTGATTGATCTGAGTCGGACTCTCTATCCCTTTGTTCGTCACTGGGTCTCACACTTAGGTCACTCAGCCCTGAGCTAACCGAATCGTCATCTCTACCCCTCAGTGTTTCAGCTCGTCTACTGCCCGTCCCCAGAGAAGCCTCTTGTTTCTCTATACCTTGGGATGGAAGCAGTTGCCATCTTTGTTTCAATTCCTGCAGCTGTTCCTTCATCTGCTTTCTTCCTGAGATCAGCTACTCTACTTCTCGTAGGTATGTCACTCGATACTCCAGGAGCGTTTGGATGTTCTTCAGGCTCTTCACTGAGCCCACACCAATGAATGGAACCATGTCTTCTTCTCCAGCCACCCTGATCTCGCCATCAGCTGGAATCCTCACTCTCCTTACACCAGATCTATCCACCATATCCTGCATCACTTTTCCAAGTCTTCCAACGACTCTCCCCACCAGATTTCTGGGTACCGGAATTACCTCTTCTACCAAGCCCAGCCGATTTTGATCTTCCTTCGGCTGCTCCAGACGTCGAGCAGCTTTCATGTTACTCAACGTAAACATCTGTTTCGCGTGGAGACACTGCAGATGCATATCCTTCAGGACAGCCACCAGCTTCTCTGTGTCTTCCCCCTCTGCCAGGATCACCAACTGGTTTGTCTCTGGTGCCCAGTTCACACTATCGGCTTTTACCGCCTTTTAAAGGCCTCATGCACCCCCTCACTGGCACAGGCTTCTCGCATGTCTGCAGGTACCTTTATCAGACCCCTAAAGAGTGAAGCCTTCTCCTCTTCCTGAGACTCACGTTCTTCACGACCCCTTGCCAATATGGGAACTGGCACTTCCGCCTGGTTATCACTCGGGCACAGCCGCTGTAAGTCTTCACCCACCACTTCTCTTCCTGCAGAAGACCTCTTACTGCTTCTCCGAGCGCCATCACATATTCCCTGACGGCCTTATTCCCACTTTGCCATGTGGACAGGTGACCTCTGAGCTCAGAGACTTCCCTCTCCAGCTCATCCACTCTTTGTTCGGCCGTTTGTCTCAGGGCCTTTTCTTGTTCGATCTGCTCTTTAAGGGTCTCTAGTTCAGCAGACCTTTGCTTCTCACCAGACAACTTTTTAGCAATGTTCTGCTTTATGGCCGCAACCTCGGCCTCCAGGTGGCGCACCTGCTCCAACTATATGGCGTCGGCGACTTCCCTATCTGACCCCTTCAACCTTTCTTGAGGCTCGGCCGGTCATCCTTAGGCCCCTCTTGACTTTTTGTACCTTCAGAGAGCTCTACACTCTCCAGCTCTTCAGTGTCTGGAAGAGTACTCATCTTGCACTAACGCATCAGTCATAGGTTTTCTTTATTACCATCCTCAGCACATACATTGTGTTCCGGCGCTTTGCGCCCTTTACGTCTCCGACGACGGGAGGATTTTCCCTCCTGGTGGGGCCTTCCTTACTGTACTCCTTTTCTAACTTAGAGTCACAGTCACCCTCAGAGTCTGAGTCACCCCCCTCCTGGCACCCGTCAAGAGACTTCAGGTCTGTCAGTTGGGTAGACGCACCCTTTCCGCTTGTGTTACCGTCTGCTAAGTCACCGAGTTGGTCAGACCCATCCACTTTGGTAGGTGTCACCGTACTAATACCCACCATCCCAACAGTAGAGTGATCTCCCTCCTCCTGCAAGTTGGAGAACAGTTCAGAGTCCCGACCTATAACTACGGGACACACCAAATTTGGGACTATAGCGACCTCCTGTTCCTTCATGTCCCAGCCTGTCCCCAAAGTTACCCCGGCCACGGGATACTCCTTAGTGTTCCCATGAATGCAGGTGACCCCGACCTTTCTACCGGGTATTTGAGACCCCTTAGGTGCAACTCACTAAAGTCACCGGACTCCCCGGGTCGATCAGGCCAACCATATCTTCATTATTTATCGGCAGGTCACACCCCCTTAGCCTTGCGCCAGGTGGATAGTTCATAAGACAAATTGGACACACATATATTTTCCCCTGGCAACCGTTCGGCTGCCCCTCCAGGTACACCCCGACATCATCTGATGTCTCCCTTTCTGGAATCGCTGCACGCACCACTCGCCGGACATCCCGGCGTCCCTGGCAGCTCCTGCTGTCTGCGGCGCTGTAATGTGCTGCATCAGTAGCCTGTTGGTTTCCTGTTGCTGTTCCATAGTCTGCTGTTGTAGAGCCTGCTGCTGCTGCATAGCCTGCTGCTGTATAGCCTGCTGCTGCATAGCCTGCTGTTGCTGCTGCGTAGCCAGCTGCTGCTGTCGCACGGCCTCCAAAAGCATTTTTACCGTGCTCTCCATCTCCGGACAGTCCTCCACCCCCTTTTTGCCAACCATCCCTGCTGGTGGGTTACCGCCCCTTTTTTGCCACCACCCCACTCTGGGATACACCCTGTGGACTCCCCCACAGTTTTCTTAGGCACAATTCCCACAATACAGTTTTATTTCTTTTGGGCTGTTACTGGCCTTTTTAAGAGTCTGTGTGACTGGGTTCACACTGTCCTTCTATTACCCCACCAGCTCCTGCTGGCACCGCCACTGCTGCTGTGGCAGCCACCAACCACCGGCACCTCTGACTGCCGCTCACAAGCTGCTGCTACTGCAGATCCTCTTCCTGCAAGTGTCCCGGTAGCTCCCGCTACCACCAGTCTCTGCACGCTTCCGCTGCGGCATCTTCGTGGACCCCCTGATCCACAGCAACCTTCGTAACCCCACCGAGTTACAGCCAGCCGCTTGTCACCTTCGTAACCCCACCGGGTTACAGCCAGACGTCTTCACCTGGTTATTTGTCATGCATGGAAAAAACATCCAAAAAAAAAAACAGCCTGACCTCACTGTGTCTGCCCGCATTCTCCACCAAACTGTAGAGATCCGCTCTGGTAGGCAAGGGCCGGACCGTAGTTATGAGGCAACACACAGGCTTTTAGTCCAAAATCAATTGTTTTACTGTCTCTTTAAACACCAGGTAACAAAATATGACAAAAACATCAATGCATTCCAGCTTTGCAAACTACTGTTCCCAGACGCACCCTTGCATGGGATGGGCTTGACTAAGCGGATGCAAGTCAGCAGGGACCGCCAGGTGCCTTCCCGGGTGATCTGGACTCGCTTCCGGTGCTCACTGACACACTGTAACAGAAAGTCACTTCCAGGCTGACTCCAGCCAAACTCCTCAATAGAACCGCATGGTTCTCAGTGTGGGACCGTCACAGGCTCCGCACACCCATGTGTCCTGTCCGGGTGCTATTCAGGACCCCCGTCCAACACCCTGGCTACCAAGTTCCAAGTCTCACCACGTGCTTCCAGGAATTCGATCCAACCCCAGGATCTTCCAACACCGACAGACCTTCCAGGCAGCCCTGTGTAGGACACACTCTCCACTGTCTCAGCCAGACTTCCAGAGACTCCTAAGTCTCCAACACAATCTCAATCTCCATGTGCCCAACACTGCCTTTCATACCTGTAGCCACTCCCCAAGCCAAGGTATGAAGCACATGGTCTGGTCACCTGTTCATGACCTCATCACAGGTCCTTCACAAGACATACAATCACCAGTATGTAACATTCATTCTCCCACCACCAGTGGGCGGTGTATGTGTGGTTAGCATGTCCCACCCAGCTCACAAGCTAACCCTGTAGGTTCACCCTTAACAACAATCAGAACCCTTATGGGACTACAAGTCCCAGAACAACATTACTGACCTACAGCACAGAATAGCTCTGCGACACATACTTTCCATTTAGCACCATACCAGGGACTGGTTTCCCATCCATCTCATGCCTCCATGCATAGTTTGAGCAACTTATACAGCGCCCCCTAGGTGCCACATTAGTCACTACACCACACCTTCTCAATGTTGAGTTAAATCTCTGTTCTGCTTATCACCCCGAGACAAATGGTTTGGTTGAGAGGGCTAACCAGACCTTGGTTACATATCTGCGACATTTTGTTTCAGCTAGGCAGGATGACTGGGCATCCTTGTTACCGTGGGCGGAATTTGCCTTAAATAATGCTGTGGCTGATTCCACTGGACAAACCACATTTCTCCTTAATTACGGTCAGCATCCGCGGGTTCCCGTACCTATGCCCGTGTCTTCCGCCGACTCAAGGGTGGCAGACTGGGCTGTGGAGGCACGGGACATTTGGGACCGCACTCAGGATGCCATTCAGGCCTCCAAGGAGAGAATGAGGTCATCCGCTGACGCACATCGGTGCCCCGCTCCGACTTTTGCCCCTGGCGACTTAGTGTGGCTCTCCGCCCGTAACATCAGGCTGCGAGTAGAGTCCACTAAGGACGCACCTCGCATTTTGGGTCCCTTCAAGGTCCTTGAACAGGTCAATCCGGTGGTCTACCGGTTAGCCCTTCCGCCACGCCTGGGTATCACCGACACATTCCATGTCTCCCTCCTGAAACCCGTATATTTGTCCCGGTTTTCCGAGTCATCTGCCGGGACATCGGTTCGTCTACGAATGATTATGAGATGAATGTGTGTAGCCCAGCTGTGTCTGGAGCCACATGTTCCCAGGAGGATGCAACAGAAGGTAAACCCACAGTGACCTATATGCACACAACACATCTGCACTATTCCCTATATCCACCAGAGGGAGCCCTTCCGCAGTTTATAAAGGCAGTGTAGACACGTGAGTTACCTCAGACTAGATCAGATCTCCTCAGATGAGCTGAGACACGGCAGTTACTCAGAACACCAGAGAACGTCTAGTCACCTCAGGTCAGTGAGAGATTAGCCTGAGAGAGAAAGAGTTATTGAAAGACTGAAGACTACAGTTTGTACTTAGTTTACTTTGTGGAGTCCAGTAAGAGTGGAGGGAGATAGCCACTTAAGTCTGGTCAGAACTGAGTCAACTGAGGTATTTTCAGTGAGTAAGCGTGCCGATGCTTTGAGAGCGGTGAAGAGAAAGGAGAACCTGCCATCTACTGCTAGAGTGTGCTTATGCTGAGCTAGCTATATGTGAGTCCTGTGTGCCTGAATGGACTGTTTTTGTGCAAAAGACTGTGTTGCTGTTTTGGTGATTTTTGGCGCCATTTGCCGCCATATTCGCACCCTGAGGCGCTGGTGAAGAATGAGAGCGTGTATTCATGGGCGTACCCCCCCCTGTGGCGCGAAAGTTATGGCCGCCCTGTCTAAGTGCTTCTATAATGTCAGAGCATGCCCCACTGCAAGAGAGATCCGCCTCCTCTTCATCCTCAGTGCAAGGAAGAGAAAGCGAAAGTCCCGCCTCCACGGAAAAGACCAGAGTGTTCCAGATGGGAAGCACAGTCTGGCTTGGAGCGAGATGGCGGAAGGACAGGAGTCGCTGTGTGGGGGAATGGCGGTGCTCAGACCCCGTTCCCCTGAAGAAGTGTACCCTGTGCCCGAACCATCCCCAGGTCGGGAGAACGACGAAATGATGTACCGTGTGGAGGAGGTGGATGCGGCGCTGCGGGACCTTGCCTGACACCGCGCAGAGATGGAGGCGATGGAGCAGAGCTGGCGTGCCCTGAAACTGCGGCTGCAGTGGGATCAACTGCTCTCCCCCCTGGATGGGTAACTGCCACCCGCACCACCACTGGAACCAGCGGCTGAAGAGGAACCGGAGGCCGGCCCCAAAAGAGCTGTACCTGACCCCGCCGAGGCTGCGGCGGGAGGAGAGGAGGCTGAGGAGGCCTTGCCCGGACCGGAACGCCAGCCAGGCCTGGAACCAGAGGCTGCAGCGGAATGCAGTCCCCCGGTAGGGACGATGGAAGAAACCCAGCCACAAGCGATGGAGATCGACTGGGAGGAAATGGAGCTCCTGGACGACGTGGAGTACGCCGCCCAGAAGGAGAACGAGTGGAGACGCCGTGAGCAGAGGAGCGGCAGCAGAGGGAGTAGCGTGAGGCGCAGCGGATTCGCCAGAGGTACCGGGAGCAGGATCTTGCCGATAAGGGGATCGTCCGGCGAGATAAAGGTACGCTCCGGGAACCGCGGCGCCAGGGGGCTATACGAGACTTCAAACTCCAGGGAGGCTGGGGTTTAATCCACGAACCCGGCCTGTACCAAGAAGTCTTTGTCAACCAGAGGGATGTGGAGTCTCACCTGCCTGAGGGACACCCAGACAGGGACCTGCTGATAGGGGATGTAGTCTCCTACATGCGGCATTGGGGGCTTAAGGGGTGGTATGCCCTGAACGTCTCCAGAGTCAGCGCCCCGGTCCCTGAAGCCGGAAACGCACCCCGTGTCTCTGTGTCCCAGGCCCCAGCCACACCGGCACCAGTCCGCACACCTGCATCCTATTCTGCAATGCTGCAGAGCGCAGCGGCTGCTAGTGCGCCCTCTATTGAGTCAGTCCGCGCACCTGCGTCACCCTTTGAAACGCTGCAGAGCGCAGCGACTGCAAAAGCGTCCCCTGATGTGCCAAGCCTGTGCAACCTGCAGAGCCTAAGCTTAGGAGAGGCACCTGTCAGGCCTCCAGGAAGTCGCAGAACGAAAATAGAAAAGAGGACTGTGGCTACCCAGACACCGGTAGCAGGACATGACTTTATGGTGATGCGATTCAGAACGCACAGTGTGCTTCCAGCCCCAGGTATGGAAGATGCTGCCATGTTCGCTCAAGACCAGTAGGACCCGGACAGGGTTTACTGTACTGTACAAAGTTGCCAGAGAAGTTGCACTTTATTGTAAAAATGTTTACATGATGATGTATATTGTACCCCAGTTGGGTAATGTGGTTTTGATGATGTGAAATGTCTTTGATGAGGACTGCGTGGCTGAGGACTTTGCCAGCTCAAAAACTTTTAATGTAAATAGTTGGCACTCGGTGCCCCATCTTGGTTTTACGTAAACCGTTCTACCTCTGAAGAAAAACCCGTGTGGTGTGGCCTAGAGTGAGGTTTGCAGCAGAGAAGTCCTGCAGCCCACCCTGGACCACCGTGGGAGGTTTTGTACGGGTCCTCCACAAGAATCTTGTACATTTGCACTTGAAAGTATTTGCTATTTTCTACTTGTATTTGTATTTATTGCAACGTTCAAAGTGTCCTTACCTCCCCCAAGGGACGAGTTATTGTTTATGTTGATGTTATATAGAAAAATTTATTTCTTTTCAGCCCGGGAGTGCTAATGATAACTAGGGGGGGATGTGTAGCCCAGCTGTGTCTGGAGCCACATGTTCCCAGGAGGATGCAACAGAAGGTAAACCCACAGTGACCTATATGCACACAACACATCTGCACTATTCCCTATATCCACCAGAGGGAGCCCTTCCGCAGTTTATAAAGGCAGTGTAGACACGTGAGTTACCTCAGACTAGATCAGATCTCCTCAGATGAGCTGAGACACGGCAGTTACTCAGAACACCAGAGAACGTCTAGTCACCTCAGGTCAGTGAGAGATTAGCCTGAGAGAGAAAGAGTTATTGAAAGACTGAAGACTACAGTTTGTACTTAGTTTACTTTGTGGAGTCCAGTAAGAGTGGAGGGAGATAGCCACTTAAGTCTGGTCAGAACAGAGTCAACTGAGGTATTTTCAGTGAGTAAGCGTGCCGACGCTTTGAGAGCGGTGAAGAGAAGGAGAACCTGCCATCTACTGCTAGAGTGTGCTTATGCTGAAGGTCGAAGTAGGACGAAAGGCGAGTGGAAGGAAAAGAGAGTGACAGATATTGAAACAGCATTGATCGCTTACCTCTACTCTGCACCACCGGACACCGGGTCCGAGCTTGCTAGCATCTACACGACTAGTAGGAGATACCGGAGACCCTGTGGGACTTCAAGTCGCAGGGGCCCATCAGAGCTGATACGTAACCAGGGTCAGGAAGACGGAATCTAGCAGGGCCCTGCTTACAGAGACACTGTTCTATCCTAGAGAAGGCCTCACTACAAGGTCAGCTGGGCGTATAACTGAAGACAGAGTTAGACTTCGTTCCATACAGGTCAGAAACTCACACACATGCAGGAGTACGGAGGCCCTACACCTACTCAGTGGGATTACTGGACGTGCATCCTCCACCCTGTCAGCTTCCCGGGATGTGCCTGCAACTACCATCAGAAAAGGTACAGAAAGAGACTTTTGTGTGTGTGTCTGCCTTATTGATCCTGCACCCCTACACCACCATATACCCTGAGGGATCAGTCTTGCCTGTGGAAGACTTAACACCTTGCTGCCCAGTAACAACCCCTCAGCGGATCTACCCTGCAGCGCTGGTCACCCTGACCATGTACCACAGGTGGCGTCACGAATAAACTTATACATCCTTTAATCCCCTGTAAATATCCCACATATTGAGGTGAGCCCCCAGGACCGAGCTGTGCTACCCGTGACATCCCCCATTGAAGTGAACGGGCTCAGTGCCGAGTACCCCACAGGCCCTGGCTACGGGCGACTCAAATGCTATTCTGGGGTGCAAGGTGGTACGTGGCAAAAAGTTTTATTTGGTGGATTGGAGGGGTTATGGGCCTGAGGATAGGTCATGGGAGCCTGTTGAGCGTATTCAGGCTCCGAAGCTCATTGCTGCCTTCGAGCGTAACGAGGCCCAAGGAAGGAGGGGTCCTAGAGGGGGGGGTAATGTTAGGGGTCGAGTTCCCGCTTCTGCACAGGGGGAATCTCGAGCCGTCCCTGCTGCGGTCTCCCATCCGTCTCCGGCCGCAGTGGACTCTGCTCAGCATAGACGTCGGTCCCAGCGTCTCGCCCAGTCTAACATTGTGCGGGGGAAATGCTGCTGCCTCTCCGGGTTCTGCTGTTGTGGCCAGTGCTGGTTAGCGGCGAGCAGACGTCTTTGGGACAAAGTCATTGCTTTCCTCTTCTGAGCATGCCCAGGGTAAGATGTCTCATTGGAGATCAGGGGTCACATGCTCATGTACTGCAGCAGCTCCTATTGGTCTGCCAGGAAGGTCCTGAAACCACTTGTGTTCTGGAGCAGTTTCCTATTGGTCCTTATCTGGCAGGTCCTGTAGTTGCTACTATAAAAGGGTGGCATGGTTGTGCCGCCATGCGCTAGTATCAATTACATTATGTGCTTGCGCCAGTGTGATCTTGCACGCATGTGTTAGGGCTCGGCTGAAATAAGCCCCTAGAATACCGGCACCACCAGTGAGGAGATTGTATGCACGTGCTTAGGGCTTGGCTGAAATAAGCCCCTAGAATACCGGCTTCTCCGGTGAGGAGATTGTCTGTTTGCGTTGCTAATTGCGTTTACTACAGACTGCTGTCCGCACAGCAGTTGTCTGTGCATTCCTGTGGAGTTAACAGGACACAGTCCATATCTCTGCGTCTCTACCTTAGCGACACTGTGATGTAACAGAGTTCGCTTAAACCGCCGTATAGGGCCACAGTGTCTAAAGTTGCTACTCTGTGAAGTAACAGAGTTCACCTTACTGCCCTCTTACCAGCAGCAGGCTCAGCCTGCACGGTGGACCCCGGGCTGCGAACGCACTTATTATTTATATTATTTTGTGCGTTCCACCAGCCCTAACAATCTCTTTTCATTTCTCTTGTAGAGAATATTGTACCATTAAAGGTAATGTTGCCGCATGACATATTTGTAAGTGTTCTGTGTATAAATATTTGTGTGCATGTATGTGATTGGTGTATACTTGTGTGTGTGGTATGTGTGAATACATATGTGTGTAACATACTGCGTGTGTATGTAGCATCCACTTATAAATCCCAACTGCACAGACAAAAGTTTGTAGGTGTAAATATGAGAGCAACTGACCAACAAACGAGCAAAATGCTGCTCATTTATTGGATCATTAGATTGCTTTTGGTGGAACAAAAACCATTGATCTCATCAGAACATCGCTCATTGCAAACTACAGATATGCTGCTAACATGATACTTTATGGGACAGATTGATCTACTGGTGATTGTTCTTTGCCCATAAAAAGTTATCTTGGGTAAAGAGGCTGGTAAACGAACGACTGCAACATTGTCGATCTTGCTCGTTTAGTGGATTGAACTCAGTGTATGTAAATGCAACCTAAATGTTTGAGTGTGATGGTGCAATATGTGAGCATTTAGGGCCCAATTATACATTTTTGACCAGGGCCCCATTTGGTGTAAAAACAGCCCTGCTTACAAGGAATAGGTGAAATCCAACAAAAAAATCCTGTACTCAACCTATTGACTACTCTTTTGGCCAGTGCTCCTCTACTGGTGTCTACATACTTCCTGCAGCTGTCACTTACCGAACATCCATGTGACCACTGCAGTCAATTATTGGACTCACATGTATAATGAGTGACAGCTAAGGACAGTCATGGAGGGATGTACATCATGTTATCAGGGTAGCTGCAGTAATACAAGACTAGAGTAAGAACGGCACAGACAGAGCGTAGACACAGTGCTTTATTGTGTGAAAAATGCGCTGGATCTCATTCTATTTTGTTGGGTTTATTATTCTTCCAGTGAAAATATCGGTAGAAATATCTTTGTTGTAGATGGTGAATAAGAACGGTCGGTTTAATGTAAAGAGTGGTGGAAGACTAAGCTTAGTTATCCCAATGGCCGTAGCGGCAGCGGCTTCTGTTCCCTCCTCATCCACTTTCAGCATGGCTTTATGGACAGCCTACAGAGGTTGAAAGCAGAAAAGTCATAAAGCATTGATCATCTGCTGTCTTATTGAGTCTTTAAGGGTTGATCAAAGTAGGAACAATCCCTCCCACAAGTCCCCTGAGAATCAGCTGCAATGACCAGAGAAAGCAACTGACCGTGTGCTGCAGGAGAAATGATGCTCAAATCTTTGGACAATTTATTTTAATAAAAATGTCTTTTTTGACTAAATTATGTTGGGAGGGGTGAACTAATTAGCATAATTTTCCCCATGGAGCATTGCCAATGTGATTCCAGTAGATCTCATTAAGTAAATTCAGCCCCTGAAAAATTATTCTTTGCTCAAACCCAAAATTAATTTTACCTTTGACACTTTTAGCCCGGAGTCTCCAGTAATCCCGGATAGGTCAGCATGGTCAGAAAATACCTCTGTGATACCCAAAAGTTCAAGTTCCTTCACAAGATCAAGTTCTCCGGAAATGGAAAATTTTGGAATTGATAGAATAATCTCTCTGTGCAAAGGAAAAAAGTCTCATTATGTCATAGAAATGTCCAACTAAAAAGTCCATCTTCACACTGCAATCAAAGGCATAGCTAGGGTTTCGGTTCAGGGAAAGCAAAACTTCTGAGTGGGCCGCTAACCAGGTAACCTTGATTACAACTGGGTGACGCACCCTAACAGTGTATGTAGTAGAACCTCAGCAGATGGCTGTGCTGTTGCTGAAAATATCTATATCAAGACCAACACTGATATTACCGCCATATGGTTAGTGGTAGATACCAGTCCTACGGAACATATAAGAGATTACTGCACAGTTATAGATGGTGACTTACCGCTGATGTTCTTTGTGATGGAATCATTCACTTTTCCCATCTTTCCCATCTGGCCCAGACCGATATGCCAATTCTTCCAGCCCGGACTTGGCTGGAGAGATTACAACAAAGACACATTTCTTGTCTCATATTTTCAGCACTGTCCACATCTATCTCCAACCTGCCACAACCTCCTCATCCTCCTGTCACCCCAATGCTGAGCCGCTGCTGTATGTGTCCCCATTACTGCACATACTGTGTGGTTCTCTGTGCCCTTTAAATTGTAAAGCAACCCTCTAGAATATAGTAATGCCGGTTGCAAGTGCCCTATAAAACAGTGCCCACATTTTGCCCCCTAGAAGGTAATAAAATAATGCCTTCTGTGTGCCCCTTTGATAGTCACAGTAACCTAAGTTTCCCCATAACAATAAGTGCCCACTTTACATTCAATAATGTCCCGAGTCTCCCCTGTACAGCTCCCCTATATACAGTATGATGTTCTCTTATACACAGTATAATGCCCCCTCACTTTATAGTATCTCCCACACAGTATACTGACCCCTTAGTAAACCTATAGAAATTGGCAAAAAGTGCAGTCTATTTGACACACTTATACGTACTCTCAAAACTGATGTCCAACTAGCCAGGAGAGACAAAATAAATAGTGATGAGCGAACGTGCTCGCCACTACTCGTTATTCGCCCGAGTATCACGGTACTTGGTGTACTTGGAGAGCACCGAGCATTTCCGGCAGGAATTCGGGTCTGCACCCAGCATTTTTGGCGGACTTTACAGACCCAATCACAATGCAGGGATTGTCTGCCAGGCAATGAAATGCCATAGCCATCTTTGCCGTGGTCGTGCAGTGATTGGCTGGCCGCACAGCATCATCAGGGGTATAAGAGACCAGACGCCGCCCTGCTCTCCGCATTCAGCTCCGGATTGAGACAGTGTAGGGAGAGCTGCTACCAAGATAGGGTCAGATTTGGCAATTTCTTAGTCAGTGTGGGGTCTATCATCCTAAACTACTCAAATCCAGATAAACCAACAGTCCTTCTAAGACTAATTCCAGAGTATATAGGTTCCGGTGTTAGGTTGGCAGGGGAGTGTACTTCGCTCTATACACATCAGAGCAAGGCCTGCAGGCAGGCTTGGACTGACCCACAGGAGAATTGGAGAATCCTCCTGTGGGCCCCTGTGCAGGAGTGGTCCACCACCCTCTTATATGAGCAGTACTTGGCACAATATTCTTGATTCACTATGTACAGACAATGGCAGCATCTTATTTAACAATCTACCCAATTTATTGCTATACAAATTTTGTGAATGAGGATAAAAACATTTGTATGAAGATGAAAGTGGGGCCCTTGAGTTGATGTTTCTGGTGGTCATTTGGTACCTCAGTCTGACACTGCCTGCAGGCGCTGCATGTGTGTATATAGATCATTGCATACATCAAGAGAGTCCATTCCCCTTCCTGTGTTCTGCTGCTGCTGCTGCTGCTATCTGTATGATATATTGGCTGTATATAGCTAGCCCCAGGTGTAATTGGAATACAGGCCACACATTTTACGGTGTGGTATCTCCGTGACAGCTCATATCTGTGCGTGCTCAAAGTTTGGTCAGTGTAAGCCACTTTTCTTTTTTTGGCCTGGGTGTGACTGTACTTATATACACCAGTATTTAGCCCCCCAAAACAAACAGGCCACACATGTTTCGATGTGGTATCTCCGTGCCATTTCATATCTGTACGTGCTGAAAGTTTGGCCAGTGTAAGCCACTTTTCTTTTTTTGGCTGGGACAGTACTTATACACACCAGTATTTATGAAAAAAAAAATAAAAAAAAAACAGGCCACACATGTTTCGGTGTGGTATCTCTGTGTCAGCTCATATCTGTGCATGCTGAAAGTTTGGCCAGTTTACGCCATTTTTCTTTTTTTGGCCTGGGTGTGACTGTACTTAAATACAGCACTATGTTGCATTATTTTAAAAAACAGGCCAGATTTTACAGTGGGGTCTATCTGTGACACGCCTCATATATCCATGTGCCAAAAATTGCGGTATTTTAGGCCTAACTTCCCTTTTTTGGGCAGTCTGTCACTCTCGTTATATCCAGCAGTCTTTTTTATCCAACAAATAAAAAAAAATTATACAGTCTCTTATCTCAGGTTGAGGCCTGGTATATCTGTAGTGGAAAAATCTTTTCTTCGCAGGCATACGTTGCATAGTTCTGTCTGCTAGCCTTGTTCTACTCATTTTTTATTATTTTCAAAAAGTAACAAAAACATAACCCAAAAAATTAATACAGTCTGTTATCTCAGGCTGAGGCCTGGTGTATCTGTGGTGTAAAAATCTTTGCTTCGCAGGCATATGGTGCATAGTTCTGTCTGCTAGCCTTGCTCTACTCATTATTTTGTGTTTTCAAAAATTAACACAAAACCTAAAAAACAATTAATACAGTCTTTTACCTCAGGCTGAGGCCTGGTGTATCTGTGGTGGAAAAATCTTTGCTTCGCAGGCATACGTTGCATAGTTCTGTCTGCTTGCCTTGTTCTACTCAATATTTTGTGTTTTCAAAAATTAACACAAAACCTAAAAAACAATTAATACAGTCTGTTACCTTAGGCCGACGCCTGGTGTATCTGTGGTGTAAAAATCTTTGCTTCGCAGGCATACGTTGCATAGTTCTGTCTGCTAGCCTTGCTCTACTCATTATTTTGCGTTTTCAAAAATTAACACAAAACCTAAAAAACAATTAATACAGTCTGTTACCTCAGGCTGAGGCCTGGTGTATCTGTGGTGGAAAAATCTTTGCTTTGCAGGCATACTGATCACATATAATTTTTCTCCAACTAAATCCATTTGTATTGAGCTTTTCAAATATTTCAGTAGTCCATTTAAAATGGGCAAGGGCAAGGGGCAAGGGACGGGCAAGTGGACGTGATGCTGATGGTGCATGCAGAGGACGAAGCCGTGGCCAAGCTGAAAGTGGGCCACAGCAAAGACCCACATCTTCGCGCTTGACTTTCCTGTCCCAGTTTCTAGGGGACAGCAGCACACCACTATTGAAGCCAGAGCAGTGTAAAACGGTAGTTGGTTGGATAGCGGATAATGCTTCCAGTCACTTAGCCACCACCACCACCACCACCATGTCTTCCACACGGTCAAGTCTGAGTAGCTGTGAGTGTGGATCGGATATTACTCACCCTGATCCTCCTTCCTCCAACCATGCCAAGTGCCCTGAGACAACTGATCCCACACTCGGACACTCCAAAGAGCTGTTCAGTTTTCCATTTGGAGATTCTTGCCTATCGCCTGCTCCTCTGGAAGCGATGCACAAATCTTTGAGCAGCCATGGTCACAAGAGGTGGATGATGATGAGACACAATTGCTGGAAAGTCAGGAGGAGGAGCAGGGTGCGGATGTGGAAAACGAGGTGGTGGATGACATAGTGACTGACCCAACCTGGCAGGAGGACATGCAGAGCAAGGACAGCAGCACACATGGGGAAGGAGGCATATAACCCCGACAGGCAGGAAGAAGCCATGTGTGGGCCGCAGACAGAAGGCATGCATCCATTCCCCGTAACACCAACAGGACGGAAGTTGCCATTTCAACTGTTAGATCTTCCCGAGTCTGGTTATTTTTTAAAGACTCTGCCTACAACCCCAAACAGCCATTTGCAGCACTTGCCATGCCCGCATCAGCAGGGGTAGCAAAACTACCAGCTTGACCACCACCAGCATGATTAGGCACATGGCAGCAAAGCACCCGACTTTGTGGGCCGAACCCCAGGCTCCAGGAACAGTGTCTGCAGGTGACAACACTGCTTCTTCCACTGTTTTGCATACAAGCCAATCCCCAGTTCACCATGCCGTGAAGATGCCTCGGGTCCTGCAACTGCCGTTGCCCACAGTCAACCAGCACTATCATCAAGCCCGCATCCTTGACCACCCAGCTCAGTTGTCTTACCAGTCATGAACGCAAGCGGAAATACCCAGCCAATTTACCACAGGCCACAGTGTTATGATTTGGTAGCTGAGGAGAGCAGGCAAAAACGGCAATACACCAGAGAGGTTGGAATCTACTGGATTGCAGTACCCTGACTAACCACCACAACTAAAGGCAGCCGTGGAGCGTACCTACGTTGGTCCTAGACGCCTCGTCACAGCCTGAGAGGCTAACTACACCTAAAGATAGAAAGAGGAAAGCTATCTGCCCCGGAGAGATCCCCAAAGAACATAGGAAGCCCCCAAACATGTAATGGTGGTTAGACAAAGGAAATACAGACACAGACAGAAAATAGTATGAGCAAACGCTGGGGCCCAATCTTCCTAGAAAAAAAGGATAGGAAGGACACTTACTGCAATCCAAAAAACCCTAAAAAATACCAACTCTACTAATTGCAAAAACACCTGAGATCACACGACCTCTACCACCTAAATTAGTTCTCTGGTGTAACAAAACTAAGCCGCAGCCACTGAAAAAACTGGAAAAGGCAAATGAATAAATAACAGTGGCTCAGATAAACTGAGAGGAGCACAAGCCCCCGGAGGGGACCTGGCTGACCTCCACAGAAGTGCAGGAAAAAATGCAAAAAGCAAGCACAAAAATAAAAGCAGAAAATATCTTATCTGTTAGCAGAAGATGCAGGCAAGACTCAGCAAGCTTCCAAGTGAACCAGGAACCAAAGTTGAGACAAGAACAATTGATCACCGGCAACCCTGATGGGAGGGAACCTCCCTTATATAAGACCAGTCTGTAACTCCTGATTGCCAATCTTCACAATCTTCATTGAATGGTTCAGTACTGTTTGTAACCACCAGAGGAGCAGAATTCATTTCTAACACATTCACAACACCACAGCACTTAATTCACACATTTCTCCTCTGCTTGTGCTCGAAATGTTGCCTTTTAGGCTGGTTGAGATGGAAGCTTTCCGCAACCTGATGGCGGCAGCCATCCCAAGGTACTCAGTCCCTAGTCGCCACTATTTCTCCCGTTGTGTCGTACCGGCATTACACCAGCATGTGTCCCACAACATTACCCGTGCCCTCAACAATGCTGTTACTGGGAAAGTCCACCTAACCACGACACGTAAACAAGTGCCTGTGGGCAGGGATGGTACATCTCACTGACGGCACACTGGGTTAACTTAGTGGAAGCCGGGACCCAGTCGGACCTTGGGATGGAACACATCCTCCCTACTCCGAGGATTGCGGGCCCTACGTCAATCACGGTTGCCTCCACAGTCAACAGCTCCTGCACCTCCTCCTCCTCTTCTTCAGCCTCCATCTCTGAAATGAACACATCAGTCAGAAGCTGGAAACACTGCATCACTGCCTCAGCCAAGCGGCAACAGGTTGTGCTGAAGCTAATATGCATAGGCGACAAACCGCACAATGCAGAAGAGTTGTGGACAGCGCTGAGAGAGCAGTTAGATATTTGGATGACACCGCTGAACCTACAGCCAGGCATGGTCGTGTGTGACAATGGCCGGAACCTGGTGGCGGCTCTGAGACAAGGTGAGCTCACACACGTACCTTGACTGGCCCATGTGCTTAACCTCGTGGTTCAACGTTTTCTCAAAAGCTACCCGGAGCTGCCGGATCTGCTAGTACGCCGTCTGTCTGCCCATTTTAGAAAGTCAGCAACAGCTTCAGCCGCCCTTGCTGTGCTTCAGCAACGTTTACAGCTTCCAGCTCACCGACTGGCCTGTGATGTCCCCACTCGTTGGACCTCTACACTGCATTTGTTGGAAAGGATTTGTGAGCAGAAGAGGGCAGTTGTTGACTACCAACATCAACAAGGCCGTCGATATTCAGTTCAGACTCCACACATAAGACCTCAGGATTGGACATGGATTTCATACATATGTACCATCCTCCAGAACTTTGAGGACTGAACCAAGATGGTGAGCGGGGATGACGCCAAAATTACCGTCACCATCCCACTTCTCAGCATTCTGAAAACCTCTCTGCTCAAAATTAAAGATGATGAACTGCAGGCAGAGCACAAGAACATGGATCAAGGAATCATAGAGGGTGATTACACTCAGTCCAGCCTCATGTCGTCTCAACATGGATTGGTAGACAATGAGGAGGAGGAGGAGGAAGAACAGAAGCAACTTTCATGCTCTATAGACGGTACTACAAGCACAGCTGTCATACCGTCTGTTCAGCGTGGATGGCCTGAGGACAGGGAGGAGGATGAGGAGGAGGAGGACGACAGCATGGTCAGTCGTCTTGTTGGTGAGGACATGGAAGTCTTGCCTATAAGTAGTCTGGCACGCATGGCTGACTCTATGTTGCGCTACGATTCCCGTGACCCTCGCATTAGAAAAATTTTCAGTGACACTCATTACTGGTTGATAACACTTCTAAACCACGATACAAGGAAAACTTTCAATCTGTTCTTCCAGAGGCAGACAGGTGTACAAAATGTTGCTGTACCACAGGGCCCTTGTAGCGGAATTACTGAAAAAATTCCCATGTGAGAACGCTGGCAGCAGACGTCAGAGTTTGTTGTACAGCCAAGGAGTCCAAGCGAGAGAGACACAAGTACAATCCAGCTCAGGCAGGGGAACAATGGCAAAGTTCTGGGACAGTTCTCTCAGACCCTCCCATCGTGAGGCAAGGGGTGCTGACACAAGTGCAATGTTTGGGAAGATGGTGAGGGAGTACCTTGCAGATCATACAAAAATCATTCGGGATTCATATGTGCCTTTTAATTATTGGGTATCCAAGTTGGACAAGTAGCATGAACTGGCTCTCTACGCTTTGGATGTCCTGGTCTGCCCTGCTGCTAGCGTTCTGTCAGAGCAGGTTTTTAGTGCCGCTGGTGGAATTATAACAGATAAGCGCATCCGCCTGTCAACTGACAATGCTGACAAGCTGACTCTTTTAAAAATGAACAAGGACTGCATTGGGCAAGACTTCTGTACACCACCGAATGAAAACAGCAAAACATAACCTCAAATATATTGTCTTTTTTGTGGAGGTGTATTCTCATGCACCTCATAACAACCACACATGGGTATCAGCTTCCTGATTTGTTTTGTTTGGTGTTATCCTCCTCCTTACCCTCATCCTCATCATCCACAACCAGTAAAACACCAGGGTGAACGTATTCCGTGATGCAAAAGTCACTCAATTTTTGGCAAGGTTGTTTTTATGATGCCCGTTACTAATTTGAAACCAAAACAAATGTTATTCCCTCAGGGGGAAATCTCATAAAAATGAGATGTACGTATATTCTTCACATTTATTCTTATATTTTCCATTTTTCCTATCTGTGGAACATCGTCTTATGACCTAGTGTATACCTCTCCAATATAAAAATAGTGAAATACTATTATATTATATTTTTATTTATATCCCTGTCTCTGAGCTGTTGCTAGGGACAATCATATCTCGTTGGACACATTCTGGCTTCACATCTATGAACCTGTATTCGCCCTCCCTTTTGATATTTTCTTTCATAGGTGGATTCACATTTTTTATTTATTTGTTTGATTTCTAAGTGTGTTGGCTGGCCAACATTTTCCCTTGTGGGGTATACCTTAACCTTTTCCATATCAAGTATTTAACACCCAGCGAAAACACCCACCCTTGTTAGGATTTTGACACTGGCTCTAGCAGCACGGATCACGTTAACCTTGGTGATCTAGTGGCGGTGGATAATGAGACGTGGAGGTGTGGCACCCCTGAGGGTCCAGTCGCCACAGAGGTACTGCATCTCAGCCAGAGATGTGGTATTTCATCCTTCAGGTAAGGTGGAGACACTACACCTGGCTCTGGCAACATTGCATCCATCACACACACTAGCTGAGTTCCACTAGCATGTCTGCAGCTAGGAAAGGGTGTGTTAGGGTTCGAGTTCCCTATGCTGCACAAGGGGAATCTCGAGCCATTCCCGCTGCGGTCCCACATCCGTCTCCGGCCGCAGTGGAGCCTGCTCAGCAGAGACGTCGGTCCCAGCGTCTTGCCCAGTCTAATGCTGTGCAGAGACTTGCTGCTGCGTCTCCTGGATCTTCTATTATAACCAGTGCTGGAGCAGACGTCTTTAGGACGAAGTCCTGCGTTTCCCCTTCTGAGCATGCCCAGAGTAAGATCTCTCATTGGAGATCAGGGGTCACATGCTCAGGTACTGCAGCAGATCCTATTGGTCCGCCAGGAAGGTCCTGAAACCACTTGTGTTCTGGAGCAGTTTCCTATTGGTCCTTATCTGGCAGGCCCTGTAGTTGCTACTATAAAAGGGTGGCATGGCTGGGCCGCCATGCGCTAGTATCAAATCTGTTACGTCCTTGCGCCAGTGTGGTCATGTATGCATGTAGTTAGGTCTGGCTGAAATAAGCCCCTAGAATACCGGCACCTCCGGTGAGGAGATTGTATGCACGTGTTCAGGGCTCGGCTGAAAACGCCATTAGAATACCGGCTACTCCGGTGAGGAGATTATTGCTTGTGTTCTGACTGCATGAACACAGACTGCAATCTGCTTAGCAGTCATCTGTGTTTCCTGTGAGTCTAACAGGACACAGTCTTTTTCTCAACGGCTCTGTGACGCAACAGGGTTCGCTTTATAACGCTGGTCAGCGCCCTAGCGTTTTACTTTGCGGATCACTGAAGCTAAGTGAGTTCGCACTTATCGCCATATAGCGCCGTGGCATTCCCGTTAGCGGCTCTGGGGATTAACAGAGTTCGCACTAACTTCCACAGCGTGCTACGGCGTGTATTTTAGCGACTCTGCGGGATAACAGAGTTCGCTACTTACGCCATCTTACTAGCAGCAGGCTTTGCCTGCACGGTGGCCCCGGGCTGCGAACACACCTCTCTACAATATCTATTAGATGCGTTCCGCAGACCCTAACATAATACTAGCGCCAGGGTCTGGCTAGTAAAATGGCGGACGACGAGCGCCTACGGCAGTTCATCCAGCAGCTGGAGGGTAGGTTGGCGGCTCTCGAGCGCACAACCTCAGCTGTGGATGTGACCGCAGTCGCTGTTCAGGCTGCTAGCACAGCGGCAGCCAGTTTGTCCTCCAACACCTCTGCTCCGACCTTGTCCCATCTCCCGCTTCCAGACAAGTTTTCTGCCGATGGCAAACATTGTCGGGGATTCGTGAGTCAGTGCTCTATACAACTCGAGCTTCTGGCCGCACGTTTTCCCACAGAGCGGTCACAAGTGGGTTTCATAGTGTCACTTCTGTCGGGCAGAGCTTTGGAATGGGCAACGCCGCTGTGGGAGCGTGACGATCGCGTGGTGCGGAGTGCTCCTCGGTTTCTGGAGGCTCTTAAAAAGGTATTTTTAGGCCCTCAGGTCACCCACGATTCAGCGCTCCAACTGCTGGCAATGTCACAGGGTTCGAGCTTGGTCAGTCAGTTTTCAGTCCAATTTCGAACTCTGGCCTCCGAGTTAGAGTGGCCGGATAAGGTTCTTATTCCGGTATACTGAAGAGGTCTGGCTGACCATGTAAAGGACGCCTTGGCCACCAGGGAGATTACTACCTCACTGGAGAAGCTTATCTCCATATCTACCCGCATCGACCTTCGCTTTCACGAGCGGAGGTTGGAGCGGGCCCAGTGTAGACGGTGGTTTCGGCTAGCTCCCACCTTTGCCAAACCTCTAGAATCTCCCATTCAGGCGCCCGACTCCCCGGAGGTCATGGAGGTTGTTCGAATGGGACCTAAGTCTCGGCCCGTGGTTTGTAACAAATGTCCGCAGTTAGGACATTATGCCAATAGATTTCCCCAGCGATCAGGAAAACACTCTCGCGTCTAGTGACCATGGGAGGAGGTTCACTAGAGTCAGCAGCATTTGCCTCCAAGCTGTCCTTTAAAGGGACAATCTCTTTTGGTCCATCCACTCTAACATTTGAGCTTTGTGTGGATTCTGGAGCAGAGGGGAACTTTATGTCCTCTGCTTTTGCTCTCCGCCACACAATACCTCAGGTGATGCTCGCCAAACCGGTGACTGTTCGAGTGGTGAATGGCTCCATACTGCCCTCACAGATCACACATGAGACAATTCCTCTCACATTAGCTATGTCTCCTTCCCATCAGGAGATTATCTCTTTCCTTGTCCTTCCTGAGGGTATAGATGAGGCTCTGCTGGGAGTACCCTGGCTTCGTCTTCACTCCCCACATATTGAGTGGTCCTCTGGGAAGATACGGGGTTGGAGTGAGTCTTGTAGAGGTAGATGTGTGAGGGAGTGTGTTCAGGTTGCTACTACCGGGATACCCGCAGATCTCACTTCCCTTCCCAAGTGCTATTGGTCCTATATAGACGTGTTCTCCAAAAAGGCTGCGGAGATGCTTCCGCCTCACCGCCCCTTTGACTGTCCTATTGATCTCTTGCCTGGAGCAGAACCTCCCCGGGGAAGGGTCTATCCTCTCTCTCTCCCGGAGATGGAGGCTATGTCCCAATACATTCAGGAAAATCTGGCAAGAGGGTTCATTAGGAAGTCGGTGTCACCAGCAGGAGCAGGGTTCTTCTTCGTGCAGAAGAAGAGTGGAGAATTACGTCTGTGTATAGATTACAGAGGTCTTAACGCCATCACCGTTAAGAATAAGTACACGTTGACCCTGATTTCTGAGCTCTTTGATAGGCTCCAGGGAGCAAGGGTATTTACCAAATTAGACCTGCGGGGTGCTTACAACCTGATTCGCATCCGCGAGGGGGACGAATGGAAGACAGCTTTTAATACCAGGGATGGGCACTATGAATATCTGGTGGTGCCCTTCGGGCTCTGTAATGCCCCAGCCGTTTTCCAAGACTTTGTTAATGACATCTTCCAGGATATGCTTTCCACCTCGGTCGTGGTCTATCTGGATGATATTCTCATCTTCTCTCCAGATATTGACTCCCACCGGAAAGATGTCTGCAGAGTCTTCGACCTCTTGCGGGCAAATTCCCTTGATGCAAAGTTGAAGAAATGCATGTTTGAGCAGGAGTCTTTACCATTCCTGGGCTATATCATCTCCGCCCAGGGATTGGCTATGGATCCTGCCAAACTACAGGCTGTGATGGACTGGCAAGAACCCCATTCCCTTAAAGCGGTGCAGCACTTTATGGGGTTCATTAATTATTATCGCCAGTTCATTCCCCATTTCTCAACTTTGGTAGATCCCTTGGTAGCCCTCACCAAGAAGGGAGCAAATCCCAAATTGTGGTCCGAAGAAGTCTCCAAGGCTTTCACCTCAATTAAGTCTCATTTTGCTAGCGCTCCCATCCTACACCGCCCTGATGTTGATAAGCCATTTACATTGGAGGTGGATGCCTCATCCGTTGGTGCTGGAGCAGTCCTCTTTCAAAAGGATGCTCAAGTTCGGAAGCATCCTTGCTTCTTCTTCTCCAAGACCTTCACACCAGCGGAGAGGAATTATTCCATCGGGGACAGGGAGTTGCTAGCAATGAAGTTGGCTTTCTCTGAGTGGAGACATCTGTTGGAGGGGGCGCGCTTTCCCTTCCAAGTCTTCACCGACCACAAGAATTTGGTATATCTTCAGACAGCCCAGCGGCTTAATTCTCGCCAGGCCAGATGGTCCTTGTTCTTCTCCCGGTTTCATTTCACACTCCATTTTCTCTCGGGAGAGAAGAACGTTCGTGCCGACGCTCTCTCTCGCTCTGTGGTGTCCTCTGAGGAGGAGGAGGAGCCTCGGCTTATTGTCCCCACAGAGAGCCTGAGAACAGTGGCCCTGGTTTCGTTAGAGTCTGTGCCCCCGGGCAAGACTTTTGTGCCTACCAATTTGCGACCGGAGGTACTCTCTTGGGCACATTCGTCCAGGGTGGGTGGACACTTTGGGGCAAAGAGGACATCTGAGTTGCTGGCGAGGACATACTGGTGGCCGCATATGGTCCGTGACGTTGGGGACTATGTTCGGGCGTGTGGCTCCTGCGCCAAGAATAAGTCTCCCTGACAACGGCCAGCTGGGTTACTTTACCCTTTGCCGGTGGCAGACAGACCCTGGGAGATGGTTGGGATGGACTTTGTGGTGGGCTTGCCCAAGTCTCGGGGTTGCACCATCATTTGGGTAATCACCGACCATTTTTCCAAAATGGTACATCTGGTGCCGCTACCACGGTTACCTTCTGCACGGGCTCTGGCAGCGTTGTTCGTTAGGCACATCTTCCGTCTACACGGCATGCCGGACAAAATTGTCAGTGACCGAGGTCCCCAGTTTGCGTCTCGGTTCTGGAGAGAGCTTTGTCGTCTACTCAGTATTGAGCTAAATCTCCAGCATATCATCCCGAGCCGAATGGGTTGGTAAAGAGGGCCAACCAGACCTTGGTCACCTATCTACGACATTTTGTCTCAGCCAGGCAGCATGACTGGGCATCCTTGCTACCGTGGGCTGAGTTTGCACTAAACAATGCTGTGGCTGATTCCACCGGACAGACTCCATTCCTCCTAAACTACGGTCAGCATGTGCGGGTTGCGGTGCCCATGCCCGTGTCTTCCGCCAACTCCAGGGTGGCAAACTGGGCTGTGGAGGCACAGGACATTTGGGACCGTACCCAGGATGCCATTCAGGCATCCAAGGAGAGAATGAGGTCCTCCGCCGACGCACATCGGCGCCCCGCTCCAACATTTGCTCCTGGGGACTTGGTGTGGCTCTCCGCCCGTAACATTAGGCTGGAGTTGAGTCCACTAAGTTGGCACCCCGCTACCTGGGTCCTTTCAAAGTCCTCGAGCAGGTTAACCCTGTGGTATACCGTTTGGCTCTTCCACCACGCCTGGTTATCTCCGACACCTTTCACGTATCCCTCTTGAAACCCGTGCTCATGTCCCGGTTTTCCGAGACATCTGCCGGGACATCGGGTTCGTCTACGGACGACCATGAGGTGAACGCCATCGTAGGGTGTAAGGTGGTACGGGGCAAAAGATTTTATTTGGTGGATTGGAGGGTTATGGGCCTGAGGATAGGTCCTGGGAGCCTGCCGAGCACGTTCACGCTCCACAGCTCATCGCTGCTTATGAACGCAGCGAGGCCCAGAGAAGGGGGGGCCCTAGGAGGGGGGGTAATGTTAGGGTTCAAGTTCCTGCTTCTGCACAAGGGGAATCTCGAGCCATTCCGGCTGCGGTCTCCCATTCGTCTCCGGCCGCAGTGGACTCTGCTCAGCTTAGACGTTGGTCCCAGCGTCTCGCCCAGTCTGGCAGTGTGCAGAGGATTACTGCTGCTCATCCAGACTCTGCTATTGTGGCCAGTACTGGTTAGCGGCGAGCAGATGTCTTTCGGACAAAGTCCTTGTTTTTCCCTTCTGAGCATGCCCAGGGTGAGATCTCTCATTGGAGATCAGGGGTCACATGCTCAGGTACTTCAGCAGCTCCTATTGGTCTGCCAGGAAGGTCCTGTGACTACTGGTGTTCTGGAACAAGTTTCATTGGTCCTTGTTTCTGGCAGGTCCTGTAGCTGTTATTATAAAAGGGTGGCAATGCTGAGCCGCCATGCGCTAGTATCAACCATTATATGCTTTGCGCCAGTGTGGTCATGCGTGTGTGTGGTTGGGCCCGGCTGAAATAAGCCCCTAGAATACCGACTTAATCGGTGAGGAGTTTGGTATGCTAGCTGGTCAGGGTCGGAGTTCTAGATGCCCTAGATTACCGGCATAAACGGTGAGGAGTTTGATTGCCATATTCAGGGTCTGGCGTTCAGACGCCATAGATTGCGGGTGACTCCCGCGAGGACATTAGCGCATGATCACGTTCTATGTTCGCTTAGCACTTAACTGTGTACCTGGGTGCCTGACAGGACACAGAACTTTTTCTCAGCGGCTCTGTGACGTAACAGGGTTCGCTTTCAACGCTAGACAGCGCCCTAGCGTGTTTATTTTGCGACTCAGTTGTGTTCAGTGAGTTCGCACACATCGCCATATTGCGCTGCGGCACTCCTTCTAGCGGCTCTGTGAAATAACAGAGTTCGCACATATTGCCACAGCGCATTGCGGTGTTTATTTTGGCGACTCTGCGGGATAACAGAGTTCGCGTCTTGCGCCTTTTTACTAGCAGCAGGTTCCGCCTGCACGGTGGACCCCGGGCTGCGAACGCATCTCTCTACCTCATATATTTGGTGCGTTCCGCAGACCCTAACACCCGCTTTGCCTAAATTATGAAGGATAACAACTACTGGTTGGCCAGCATCCTCGATCCACGCTATAAAGGCAAATTACAGAACATCATGCCACAGGAGAACCCAGAGCTAATATTGGCGAACAAACAAGCAACTCTGGTAAACCGTTTGTTAGAGCCATTCCCAGCACACAGCAGCGGTGCAGGTTCTACCACGAGCCGTACTGGGCAACATGGAAGAGGTGTTCGAGGTTCACACAGCTGAAGTGGTGTTGGAGACAGGGGTTTCATGACCATGCTGTGGACTGATTTCTCGAGTACCGCTCACACGACTGGTAATACTGAATCAATTGCAACAGACAGGAGACAGCAGTTGTCAACTATGGTTCAAAATTACCTCTCCTCCCCTATCGATGTTCTCCCTCACAGTTCATTCCCCTTTGAGTACTGGGCCTGTAAACTGGACACCTGGCCTGAATTGGCACAATATGCCTTACAGGAGCTCGCTTGCCCTGCTGGTAGTGTACTATCAGAAAGAGTCTTCAGTGCTGCTGGATCAATCCTGACAGAAAGAAGGACCCGCTGTCGACCCAAAATGTTGGTGATCTCACCTTCATTAAAATGAACCATGCCTGGGTTTCAAAGGATTTTGTACCACCTTCCCCTGATGACACATAGGTTGCCAGCAAAATGGCTCGCTTTGTCCTCCTCTTCCTCTGACTTCTCCAATTCCTCCATTTGCAGCTGCTGAAAGTCCAGCCTAAACCTCAACATATGCCAGTTTTTCCACCTCCCTAACTGGGCTGTACCCCCCCAGAGCCGGCGTCAGCACCTGGTGCACCCGGGCAAGTGCCGGGGCACTGAGCAGGTGGGGGGCCCTCTTACCGTCAGAGACACCGGCGTACTATGAGGGGCCCAGTGCGGCCAGGTGGGCCCCCCCTGCTTGCTCAGGGCCTCAGCACTTGTAATACTTACCTCTCCCTGCTCCACCGCTGTGACGTCTTCCGCGTTTCCTGACAGTGACATTCAGGTCAGAGAGTGCGATGACGTCACGTCTGTGCGCCCTCTGCCTGAACAGTCCAAGTGCAGAGAGCTGGAAGATGGTGACGCTGAGGAGTCCAGAGTAGAGCAGTGCCCAGCGAGGAGAGGTATTTCATTTTTTTAATGCTTGGAGCAATATATGGGGAGCATTATACACTGGAGAATTATACATGGGGCCCATCATACCATTATATAGGGAGCATTATATAGGCCCATCATACACTGAAGCATCATCCATGGGGCCCATTATACACTGGAGCATCATATACAGGGCCCATTATACACTGGAGCATCATATGGTGCCCATTATATATGGAGCATTATATAGGCCCATCATACACTGGGGCATCATCCATGGGGCCCATCATATACTGGAGCATCATATGGGGCCCATTATATACTGAGCATCATATGGGGTCATTATTATGCATCACATGGAGCCCATTATATATGAGCATTATATATAGGGACCATTAATTGGAGCATTTATGGGTCATCATACACTGGAGCACTTATTTGGGCCCATCATATACTAGAGCATCATATGGGTTCATTATTTATGGTGCATCATATAGGGCCCTTATATATGGAGCATCATATCGAGCACATATGGGGCCTATTCTGTATGGAGCATTATATGGAGCCCATTCTGTATGGTGTACTATGTGGTGCCCATAATACTGTATGGAGGACTATACTGTCCATTTTGAGCAATTGTAGAATTACAATAGATATCACTCATGTAATGTAAGAAGTGAAGTATTTGGCATTGTACTATACCTATATTTCTCTGCCGTATCGGAGCATCATGAATTATGGTATGTGTTAAAGGGCCCACTGAGACTCTTTGGCCCGGGGCCCATGAAAACCTGGAGGCAGCCCTGCCCCCCCCCCACAACTTTAGCCAAATAACCCCCAGTTTTCAATGCGTTGCTATTATTATAAAGTAAATTAAGGTTGACAAGCTTAAATAATAATAATTGATGTCGTTGGCATTGAAATGGGCACTGTAGGTGTGTTTACTGCCCTCCACTCCCTGCCGACTTTTCTTCCCTATTGACTTGCATTGAGGTCGGTTCGAGTTTCAGTCGGACCTTCGACTTTTCCCGATAGTCGGCCGATTTCGTTCGACTTGACTTTTGCGAAAGTCGGGTGGTCCGAAACCCGACTCGACCCTCCCGAAGGCAAAGTCGTTCATCTCTACCCGTCATCTCTACCCGTTACTACTGGTGGCCTACCATGAATAAGGATATCCAGGAGTACGTTGCAGTCTGTACTTCATGTGCCCGTAACAAGACTACCAGCCGGTAGGCTTCTGCCTCTTCCGATTCCGTCCACTCCCTTGCAGCACATCGAGATGGATTTCATCACAGATATTCCCATTTCTTCCAGCAGATCAGTGGTATGGGTTGTGGTGGACTGCTTCTGTAAAATGGCTCACTTTTTTCCGTTACCCGGTCTCCCATCTGCTCCAGAACTTGCCGATCACTTCATTCAGCACATCTTCCATCTCCATGAATTTCCTCTCCACATTGTGTCCTACAGGGGCGTCCAGTTCACCTCAAAGTTCTGGAGAGCAGTCTGTAAACTGGTAAAAATAGAACTAGATTTTTCTTCGGCATGCCATCCCCAGTCAATGGGCAAGTGGAGAGGATAAATCAAATCCTGGCCGGATTCCTGTGTCACTTCGTCAACGCACACCACAACGACAGGGTAGAATTACTGCCCTGGTCGAAATTCTCCTACAACAACCAAGTAATTGAATCTTCTGGAAAATCTCCCTTTCAGATTGTGTTTGGACTCCAACCCGGAATTCCTCTTCCTATCTCTGGACCGTCTGGTGTTCCGGCATCTGATACCTTTACCAAAGATTTCTCAAAAATTTGGAAGCATACCAAGACTGCTTTTGAGAGAGCCTCTCAATGTATGAAAAGGCATGCAGACAAAAGATGCTTGGATGCTTCCACCTTTCGCCCCGGAGACAAGGTATGGCTCTCCTCCAAGTACATCCATCTGAAGTTGCCTTCGTACAAATTGGGTCCCCGTTTCATTGGGCCCTTTGAAGTCTTGAGACAAATCAACCCGGTCTCTTACAAACTGAAATTGCCTACTTCGTATGTGTGCCTAACTCCTTTCATGTTTCCCTCCTCAAACCAGTAGTTTTGAGTCCCTTCTTTAAGGACCCGGGTACCACTCCAGATCCTGTTTCGGAGGATGATGTTTTTGAGGTAAAGCATATTTTGGCCACTAAGAAAGTAAGGGGTAGGACCTATTACCTGGTGGACTGGAAGGGTTTTGGTCCTGAGGAGAGGTCTTGGGAGCCTAAAGAGAACATCCAGGCCCCTCTCCTTCTTAAAAAATTTCAAGCAGGATTGAAAAAGAGGGGGCATAAAGAGTTACACCCTGTCCCAGTTCTGGCCCCTCACCCGCTCTTGCTCCCGAGGCTGACTCTGTACCTCTGCGAAGTCCCTGTCAGGATCCTCGCTCGCTGTCTGTCCCTCGGCATCCTGCTGCTGCTGCTCTCCTCTACTTCCTGGCACGCTGCCAGCAGGCCTCCAGGGAGAATGCTTAGGATGCGAGCGCGCGTACCTCTGGTCTCTGAAAGGGACAGTGCACACTTTTTTAAGGTATCAATTAACCAATGGCAGCACACTGATTACTATTTCAGGCCACTCCGCCATTGGGGGAGTGCCGGAGCAATGAGTATCTACTCTTGCTAAACCCGGTTCTGTCCATGTTCTGTCTGCGCTGCTATAGCATTCCATTAGGCACTCTGCTTATACTGTTTGTCTCCGCAGAATATCAGTGACCTGTTGTTCGGCTATCCTAGACAACATTTGTACTTATACACTCAAGTGCCATCCCGTTCCGCCACTCGCCATTCAAACCCGTGGACAAATCTAAAGTTGCTGGAGCCAGCTTCCTTCCTTCTACCCGGATCCTGACGATCCTCGCCAGAGCCAGCTTCATCTCATATACCCGGTGTCCGCCGGTCAGCTCCACAATATCTGTAATATCTGTTACCCGTTTGTCCCACTGGGACAGCTGCCACGTGTCCGGGGTCTAACTAGAGGTAGCACCTGTGTCCCCCAGGTATTCCACTCTGGTCCTGTTCGAGGGACCTTACTACGGATACCTGGGGCTCACTAGTTATGCCCCCTTCGGGCCCCCTGGACCAAGGTCTCGAGGTTACACTCAAAAAATAAAAAACAAATGTGAACTTCTTCACCTGGGCCTCCGCTTCCATTCGTTACAGACTCCCACACTATGAGAAATAAGATTCTCTGGTCTGATGAGATGAAGATAGATCTTTTTGGTGATAATTCTAAGTGGTATGTGTGGAGAAAATCAGGAGCTGTTCATCACTTTCTCAATACAATCCCAACATTGAAACATGGTGGTGGCAGCATCATGCTTTGGGGTTTTTTTCAGCTGCAAGGACAGGATGACTGGTTGCAATTGAAGGCAACATCAATGCCACCAAGTACAGAGATATTATGGATGAAAACCTCTTCTAGAGTGCTCTGAAACTCAGACTTGCTGAAGGTTCACCATCCAAAAAGGCAATGAACCTAAGCACACAGCTAAAATAACAACAGAGTGGCATGAGAACAACTCTGTGACCATTCTTGACTCACCCATCCAGAGCCCTGACCTAAACCCAATTGAACATCTCTGGAGAGACCTGAAAATGGCTGTCCACCAACATTCACCATCGAACCTGACGTAACTGGAGAGGATCTGCAAGGAAGAATGGCAGAGGATCCCCTAATCCAGGTGTGAAAAACTTGTTGCATCATTCCCAAGAGCACTCATGGCTGTACTAGCTCAAAAGGGTGCTTCTACTCAATACTGAGCAAAGGGTCTGAATACTTATGACCATGTGATATTTCAGTTTTTCTTTTTGATAACCAACCTTGCTGAAGCTGACAGCTGAGGGTTGCAGACCCCAGCTGTGAGGTTTGCCTGGCTGGTTATCAAACATGCAGGGGAACCCACGCAGGTTTTTTTTAAATTATTTACAGTGCAGGAGAGTCTGATGAATACTCCCATCCTGTCATGGTTTGCTGGGTTTGCAGGTTAGGTGGTTTAAGAGTTAATGTGGATGGCCTCTCTTTGAGATCTTGGGAGGGTTCTTGTAGCCCCATTGTGGGGCCATACTCTGTCGTTTATACTCTGAGCTGAGTTTGTCTGACCCTGTTCTGCCTGTACTTCTTGCCTATCTTTGTATGTCTGGTTTTTGATCTGGTCCCGTCCCTGTTAAAGTCTTCCGTCTGCTGATTCTGTACCTCGCTACCCTCTCTGTGCATGACCTTTTGGCTATGTCCTGACCTCCCTCCGGATGTCCCTGCTGTACCTCACCGCCCTCTCTGTGTATGACAATATTGCTTTGCTGACCTGACTACTGTTTCTTCCCGTTCACCATTGCATTCCTGCGTTGCTGTTGGCTCCCAGTGGGCTTTGCGGCAGCTCCGCCCCTTTCTCTGACACGCGGTCACGTGACGGCAGGTCCTGTTGGTGCTAAGTATTTCACAGCACCTCAGCTCTCCTCAGGTCCCGGCTCCTGGCTGCTCATACCCACGCTAGACACCGGACCCTCGACTCCTTGTAGCTGCGGGTAAGAGTCCTCAGTATTTACCTGTCTGCGTCCTCTGTAGCCAGGGTAGTGGTTACCAAAGATCCACACCTTACACATCCGCCGCGCCTGCTCTCACTATTATTAGCAGCAGCAGGTGTCGGATGATGGGAACTGTAGTCCCATCAGCTGACACCAGTGTCCGGAGTTAAACTTTATACCTCCGATCACAGCTGAGCACTCATGCTGTCTTTTGACAGCACGGGAACTGCAGTTCTCTGACTATCGGGGATGACTTCACCGCCAATCAGAAGCTCTACGCTTGTGTTTTCCACGCTGTCACACAGCGTGGAGAACACAAGCTTTTGTGCTGTGTATGTTCGGCTATATTCGGCGATTTAATCGACGATTAAATCAACGAATATTGCAAATTTGGCGATCGTTAACCAAACAGAACATTGAAATATTTGCTCATCTCTAGTTATGACATCACGATGTGGCTTGGACGGTGTGGAGAGGTGATGGAAATGCCAAAGAAAAACCATGATGTGTTTGGCATCTGGTCATGGGCCTGAACATTTATGGTAAAACGTAAGCGTTCAGGTAGTACGAATGCCCACATTCCATCATCTGCCTTCCTGGGTAGTGATCTATCCAGGTCTTCTACCAGGAGCATCCGAAGCTCTGTCACAGGTGCGGCGACCCTACACACTACAGCGTGGGATATCAGCCATCCTGCTGTATCTTGTGTGGAGATTAAGTGCCACCTGTGTGGTGAGTTAGGTCACCCATTCATCCGTTGTCCTTGCCCCTACGCTAATGCAGTCATGACCTTGGAGGGAGGAAGCCGTCAAGCTGATTCTGCTGGGGAAGGGACTAGCAGGGGTGAGGGAGCTGAGAGGCTAAGGAGGAAAACCAATAAAAATATGCCTGCCCAGCTAAGGCATCTAGACAAGTGCGGACAGGAGAGGGAGCTGGGAAAGCCCCGGGCTACTGGGGTGGCCCCTGTCCTGGACGCTAGACTTGCTGCTGAGCAGGGGCGAGCTGGGCCGGATGGCAGGGAGTCAAATGCCCCCCGGGCCACTCCCCCAGGCGCACACATTGGCGCTGGGGCTAGCAGCTTTCTCTGAGCTGTGCACTGCCGTCTTACCTTGACGGCTGCGCAGCTCTGACTCTCTCCCTCCGCACTCACTGGACTTCTGGTCAGGTGACATGGTTGTAACTAAAATGTATAATAATAATAATAATCTTTATTTATATAGTGCCAATTAGTGTTGAGCGATAGTGCTCGATATCTAAAAATATCGTATCGAAATTGTATCGCCGATAGCACTAAATATCGTCGATATCCGATTTCGATACCGGAAGTCCAATGTAAGTCTATGGGAACAAAATATCGCAACTAAAAAAAACCTTTATTTCCTTGTAAACACTAAATATACACACATAGAATACATATATATATACATGTCATTGTGACATATATATATACATATATTTATAGTTTATACACTTCTACATAGTAAAATAGACTCTGATTCAATTGCCGGGTAAAGCCGTGACATACCCCATAGAAGTCGACGGGCTCGGTGCCGAGTACCCCAAAAACCTCTGGCTCTGTGCGACTCAACTTGGGCGTCACGAACAGGATTCTGTAGCTCGCTATAAGCGAGTCCTGTGTGCCTGAATTGAACTGGTTTTGTGCTTGAGAATTGCTAAAATCATCAGAGAATGTACAGTTAGGTCCATAAATATTTGGACAGAGACAACATTTATCTAATTTTGGTTCTAGACATTACCACAATGAATTTGAAACAAAACAAATCAGATGCAGTTGAAGTTCAGACGTTCAGCTTTCATTTGAGGGTATCCACATTAAAATTGGATGAAGGGTTTAGGAGTTTCAGCTCCTTAACATGTGCCACCCTGTTTTTAAAGGGACCAAAAGTAATTGGACAGATTAAATAATTGTAAATAAAATGTTCATTTCTAGTACTTGGTTGAAAACCCTTTGTTAGCAATGACTGCCTGAAGTCTTGAACTCATGGACATCACCAGACACTGTGTTTCCTTCTTTTTGATGCTCTGCCAGGCCTTCACCGCGGTGGTTTTCAGTTGTTGTTTGTTTGTGGGCCTTTCTGTCTGAAGTTTAGTCTTTAACAAGTGAAATGCATGTTCAATTGGGTTGAGATCAGGTGACTGACTTGGCCATTCAAAATATTCAACTTCTTTGCTTTAATAAACTCCTGGGTTGCTTTGGCTTTATGTTTTGGGTCATTGTCCATCTGTAGTATGAAACGACGACCAATCAGTTTGGCTGCATTTGGCTGGATCTGAGCACACAGTATGGCTCTGAATACCTCAGAATTCATTCGGCTGTTTCTGTCCTGTGTCACATCATCAATAAACACTAGTGACCCAGTGCCACTGGCAGCCATGCATGCCCAAGCCATCACACTGCTTCCGCCATGTTTTACAGATGATGTGGTATGCTTTGGATCATGAGCTGTACCATGCCTTCGCCATACTTTTCCCTTTCCATCATTCTAGTAGAGGTTGATCTTGGTTTCATCTGTCCAAAGAATGTTCTTCCAGAACTGTGCTGGCTTTTTTAGATGTTTTTTAGCAAAGTCCAGCCTAGCCTTTTTATTCTTGATTCTTATGAGTGGCTTGCACCGTGCAGTGAACCCTCTGTATTTAATTTCATGCAGTCTTCTCTTTATGGTAGATTTGGATATTGATACGCCTATCTCCTGGAGAGTGTTGTTCACTTGGTTGGCTGTTGTGAAGGGGTTTCTCTTCACCATGGAGAGTATTCTGCGATCATCCACCACTGTTGTCTTCCGTGGGCGCCCAGGTCTTTTTGCATTGATGAGTTCACCAGTGCTTTCTTTCTTTCTCAGAATGTACCAAACTGTAGATTTTGCCACTCCTAAAGTTGTAGCAATTTCTCGGATGGGTTTTTTCTGTTTTTTGCAGCTTAAGGATAGCGTGTTTCACCTGCATGGAGAGCTCCTTTGACCGCATGTTTCCTTCACAGCTAAACCTTCCAAATGCAAACACCACACCTCAAATCAACACCAGCCCTTTTATCTGCTTAATTGAGAATGATATAATGAAGGGATTGCCCACACCTGTCCATGAAATAGCCTTGGAGTCAATTGTCCAATTACTTTTGGTCCCTTTAATAACAGGGTGGCACATGTTGAGCTGAAACTCCTAAACCCTTCATCCAATTTTAATGTGGATACCCTCAAATGAAAGCTGAAAGTCTGAACTTCAACTGCATCTGATTTGTTTTGTTTCAAATTCATTGTGGTAATGTCTAGAACCAAAATTAGATAAATGTTGTCTCTGTCCAAATATTTATGGACCTAACTGTATTTGCCATTTTTCCGCCATATCTGCGTCACGACGAGGCACTGGTGAAGAAGAAGGGCGTGCTCTTCATGGGTGTACACACTCACTCAGTGACGCGAAAACGATGGCTCTAAATGGTACTGCAATGTAAGATCGTGCCCCACAGCTCTTGAGTTCCGCCTCCTCATCCTCCTCAGTGTGCGGAAACTAACACGAAGGTCCCGCCTCACTACAAAAGAGGGGCCCTCTCCAGATGCTAATGACACATGTGACTTGGCAGAGATGGCTAATGGACACGATCAGAAGTGTGAAGGGATGGAGCAGTCAGAGCTCTCCCCCCACGGAAGCGACCCGATCGCCACGGAACCACCGTTGGGCACCCGGCCTGGAAACCCTCCTACGCTGCAAGAAGCGGAGGATACCCTAAGAGGCCTGGCCCGGCACCGGAAGGAGGTCGCCAGGATGGAAGCCAGCTGGCGTGCCCTAAAACTAAACTTGGAGCGGCGCCAATCCCTCTTACCTGAAGTGTCTGTACCGGAAGGTGAGGCACCCGTTCTAGTAGAGGAGTCCGTGCAGGCATCCCAGCCCTTGCAATGTGATCCGGTTGACGTTGTCGCAGTGGAGGCACCCGTTCGTGCAAAAAACGCTGCACCGGCAGCACCCCAGATCCCGCTGGCTGCCCCCGTCGCTGAGACAGAAGAAGCGACACCCGTCCTCATGGAGGAGGCCGCGCAGGCACCAGAGCACTACCTGCCTGTACCGGAGCCCCGACTGTCATCTGTTCCAGAGCCGGCTGCTTCCTCCGCAGGTGAGCGCCGCCAGGACTGGGGGGCACCAGGAGAGCTGCCGCAAACCGGACACTGTAAGCTGCAGTTTGATGGTGGAGACATGGAGCTGCTGGTGGAGGAGAATTTCAACCGGCGTCAGGAGGAAGAGTGGAGACGTTGGGAGAGAGAAGCCGAGCGACAAAGGGAGCAGCGAGAATCCCAAAAACTTCGCCAATGTCAGCTGGAGAAGGACCGGGCAGATAAGGACCGGATGAGAAAAGATAAAGGAACCCTGAGGGAGCCGCGGCGTAAGGGGGCAGTACGGAGCTTTAAATTGAAAGGTGGTTGGGGCTTCATCCAGGAGCCTGGACTTTATTTAGAAGTTTTTGTGAACCGGCGGGACGTGGAGGCTCACCTCCCAGAAGGACACCCGGGGAGGGACCTGTTGCCAGGAGACTTGGTGACTTACACCCGACACTGGGGTTACAATGGATGGTACGCCCTAAATGTTACCAGGTGCGACCCCTACTCCCCAGAGTGTCAGGAACCTGTGAGACCCTCGGAGCCTTCAGCCTCCCACATCCAGGCCTCTGCAAAAGTGCCCACCCCACGCCGTAAATCTCCCCATCCTCCCTCAGTGGTCTCCTCAGCAGACCCACCCATGGACATGATCCAGTTACGTGGCCCGTACCCGGCGCCTGTTAGGCCCCCTGGGGTTCGTACAGTCCGTGACATAGGGCTCCAGACCCGGAGGGAGATGAAAGAGGTGGCCACACAGACCCAGATAGCGGGTCACTACTTGACTGTACAGGCCACACGACGTCATCAGGTCCTGGTGGTCCTTGGTGCCTCGGATGTTTGGCAAGCATCAGAAGAGTACCAGGTGGTACCTGGAACACCCCTGCCAAAGAATTATAAATAACCCGGACAGGGTCACTGTATGTAAATAGTTAAATTGTTTATGTACCCGGACGGGTGAATGTTCATAAAAAAGTTTTTTAATTTAATAAAAAAAAAAAAAACACAGTTTTCATTACTTTTATTACAGTCTCATCCTGCGACGCCATCGATCTCCTGTAAAAAAAGGAAAAAAAAAAAAGTATACCACCTGACCGACGCAGTCCATAGTAACGAGTGTCCCACGACGATCCAGCTCTGCTACATCAGAATGACAGTCAGAGCCTGTCATCCCGGCGCAGCACAGCTGATTACCTGCTTACCCGGCGGTGATGTCATCAGACTGACTGCTTTACGGCCGGATTACCCAGCAGTCACTGCAGTTATCGCGAGAAACTGCATGTGACCGCCGGGGAAAGATGATGGCGGCCATGAAGCAGTCCAGGCTGTGACCGCCGGAGATCTTCTGCCAGGTAAGTGCCGCTGACTCCTGACAGACCCGACCGACGGACACTCACAGTGACAGTGACAAATCCGATTCCGGTATTCGATAAGACGAAAATATCGAAACGAATTATCGAAAGGCCGATAGAGCTAATATCGGCCGATAGCCGATATTTACATTATCGTATCGCTCAACACTAGTGCCAATATATTCCACAGCGCTTTACAGTTTAACAGTTTCAAAACACAAGTCATAAGTAACAACGTTAACAATACAATAATTAAATCAAAATTAGCCGCCCCTGCTCGTGAGAGCTTACAATCTACAATGAGGTGGGGGAAACAAAGTACAGGTGTGTATATACAATGGTGCATTTACAATGATGGTCCAGCCATCTTGAGGGAGTGAGGGATGGATGGAGATAGTGAATGGGCTACACATACACACTTACACATAGAATGACTTTGATTAGTGAATGTGATAGGCCGCTCTGAACAAATGTGTTTTGAGGGAGCACCTGAAACCATGCATATTGTGGATAGTCCTAATTTCTTGGGGTAGAGCATTCCAGAGCATTGGTGCAGCGCGGGAGAAGTCTTGGAGTCGGGAGTGGGAGGTACGGATTAGTGCAGAGGTTAGTCGAAAGTCATTTGCAGAGCGCAGCAGTCGGTTAGGCCGATAGATAGAAATGAGGGAGGAGATGTAGGGGGGTGCTGCACTGTGGAGAGCTTTGTGGGTGAGAACCAGTACTTTGAATTGGATCCTATAATGAATGGGCAGCCAGTGTAAGGACTGGCGAAGAGCGGACGCGTCCGAGTACCGATTAGCCAGATGGATGACCCTGGCTGCTGCATTAAGGATGGACTGGAGAGGGGATAGTCGAGTAATGGGGAGGCCAAGCAGTAGTCCAGGCGGGAGTGGATCAATGCTACAGTGAGGGTTTTTGTTGTTTCCATGGTGAGAAAAGGGCGGAACTAGAGATGTTCTTTAGGTGTAGGCGGCAAGAGCGGACAAGCGATTGTATATGGGAGGTGAAGGAGAGATTGGTGTCAAATATAACACCCAGACAGCAAGCCTGCTGCCGGGGTGTTATTATGGTGCCGCCCACGGAGAGGGAAATGTCAGATTTAGGGAGGTTAGTAGACGGCGGGAGCAGAAGGAGTTCAGTTTTGGAGAGGTTAAGTTTCAGATAGAGAGCGGACATGATGTTGGAGACTGCGGACAGACAATCGGTGGCGTTCTGTAGAACAGCGGGGGTAAGGTCGGGGGATGACGTGTATAGTTGTTTGTCATCAGCATAAAGATGGTATGAGCTCCTTGCAGATCCTGACTACAGCCCATACATTCTAGCTGTCTCACTAGTGAATGTGCTAGACTGTATGGGCTCCCGGCAGGTCCTCTAAGCAGCCCATACAGTCTAGCTGATTCACTGCTGAAAATGATACAATATATGGGCTCCTTCTAGGTATAGTGTCTACCATGACAAGAAGAGGAGCTGCACCTGCTGTTGATTGCTTGTGAGGTATGTATGAAGAACTTTTTATTTCTTTATAAAATGAATTAAATGGATGAGGGGGGCTGCCAATGATGGAGGGGGGCTGCAAATAATGAAAGCGGTGCTGCAAATGATGGAGGGGGTCTGCAAATGATGGAGTGGGTGCTGCAAATTATGAAAAGGGAGGCTGCAAATGATGAAGGGGGCTGCAATGATGGAGGGGGTGCTGCAAATTATGAAAGCAGGGCTGCCAATGATGGAGGGGGCTGCAAATGATGGAGGTGGTGCTGCAAATGATGGAGGGGGTGCAGCAATGATGGAGTGGGTGCTGCAAATGATGAAAGCAGGGCTGCCAATGATTGTGGGAGGCTGCAAATGATGGCAGGGTGCTAGAAATGATAAAGGGGGGCTGCCAATAATGGAGGGGGTGCTGCAAATTATGAAAGTGGGGCTGCCATTGATGGAGGGGGGCTGCAAATGATGGAGGGGGCTGGAAATGATAAAGGGGGCTGCAAATGATGGAGGGGGCTGCCAATGATGGAGGGGGCTGCCAATGATGGAGGGGGTGCTGCAATTTGCAAATGATGATGGAGTGGCGGCTGCAAATGATGGAGGTGGGCTGCAAATGATGATGGGAGAGGACAGGGGACTGCACATGAACAAAAGGGGACTGCACATGATGAAGTGGGGGGAGAATGGGGGACTGCAAATGATAAAGTGAGGGGGAAGGGGGACAGCGAATGATGAAGTGAGGGGGCCAGCAAATGATGAAGTGAGGGACAGGGGACAGCAATTGAACTGAAGGTGGGGGATGGGGAGAGCAAATGACGACCTGGGGAGAGCAAATAATGATGAATTTTCAGGGTGATGGGAGTAAATGATGTATTGAATGTGGGGGGAGAGCAGTTGATAATGAATAGAGGGTGGGAGAGAGAGAAGACATGACAATGAATTGGGGCGGAAGGGAAAAGTAAATATAATGAATCGGGGGAGCGGGAGGCACATAGTGGGGGACATTGAGGATGCAGTGACTGGCAATGAATTGGAGGAAGAGTACAGGGGCAAAGTATATATTTATTAGGTGGGGAAATGGCTATTTATTGTTGGTGGGGGCGCAGTGGTGAATTATAATTTATATTTGGAATAGTGGATTGCATAATAACTAATTATATATTAATAGTGTGTGCACATCTGTATTTAGATGTGTAGTGTAGAAGAATGGGAAAAAGTGGGGAATTTGCTCTGGAAGCAGGGCTCTAGGTGTTATTTTATGCAGAGACTAGTCCTGGCTGAAAGAAATGATAGCGATCTGCGCTGCATGAAAAAGAAAAGCAAAGATGAGGGACTTCAGCTAGAGACGTCACTGGTGAGTCAGTGTGTTACCTGTACACTGACACTATACACTATTACCTGTTCTTTGTACACTATATAAAGAGCTCATGTATATAATGTCACTGGTGATCACTGTATTACCTATACACTGACATATACAGAGATTCCGTGTATAATGTCACTGATAATCACTGTATTACCTATACACTGACATATACAGAGATTCCGTGTATAATGTCACTGGTGATCCCTGTATTACCTGTACACTAATATATACATATCTATAAGTGTCCTAAGTATGTATATAAACATCACCTCAAGCAGTAATCTCAAAACATCTCTCCCATATATACATGGCAGAAAAAGAGGCATACATGAATTCCAAAATAGTAAAATATTAATTTATTAATGATCAAAAAATTACAAAAAACAAGAACAAGGGACATACACAGTACCGTGGGGTCTATAACCACCAACCAGAAAGGGGGATTTCATATCCACATAAATATGCATAAATTTGTCTTAGGGTGCAGGTGTACCCTTCTTTTGAGTTAGAGGACTCCGATTTAATACAGAGATGGAAGAAAGCAGCCATTACATGTTCATTAGAATTTATTAAAATCATTATTGATAAAAACACAGCTAGTATGAATGCTCTGGATGTGGAAATTCATGAATTGCATAAAACTCTGAAGAGGCAGCTGGCAGCTGATAAAATGGAAAATTTTGTAAGGGCACTTGAAAAAGATATTGACAAATGGGAGAATGAGATTAGTGAACTGAAATCTAAGAAATTTATGAGAGATTTGGGTGATTTTGACACAGAAATTTTTTGTAGATGGCAGCTCCCAAAGAGAAAAGTTCCGGGGCCTATGGCCAAACCGGCTGGTTCTAGGCAAGATCAATCATTATATGCTGACAGCAGTACTTCATGTAGTAAAGCAGAGAGTACAAGTGAATATCGAGTCAACACGAGGAACAACACTCATGATAACAGAAAATATCCGGATATTTTCAACCAGAGGAAAATATATAGACGCAATAATGATAAGTCTAAGGTAATCAATCTATCTTATCACGTTCTAACTGATGCGCAAATTAGTCTACTCGAAAAGGGCCAGACTTTCTCCCCTTCCTCATCCCTAGATAAATTTGAAGTAGTGAAAGATCTACATCTATATTTTTGTACTGTTTGTGCATTCTCTTGGGAATTTTTTGATCGCAAATTTTCGCTAGTTTATTCCATATTTTTGGCGATTTTTCCTTATATGTCCTATATTTTGCCCATATGATTCAGTTTTTGACACACATTATTTTTGGTGACAAATTGTATTGGGTTGTTCCTTCATGAAGTATTTGTGGTATCTATTTGCACCTAAAATTATTTTGCAAAAATTACATCATGGCAGTGGAGTGGATTTTCAGTTCCCTACCATGAAACAAAAAGAAGCGCTACGGGATTTGAAAGAACTTTTGGAGGAGGGCGAGCCTAGCAAAGAGGGTAAGTTTTCTATGCATCTTATTGGTAAATCCAAAACGTTTCCAAGCTTAAACATGTGTTCAGCTGTGGAAATTTTCACTAAGGTGGTAACCAGAGAAGTAGAGAACTTACCTTCAGTTCCTATTTGGAATTCTAATTTGAACACCAAAGAAAGAAAAGCGCTAAAAGACTTACAGTGTCACGACGTATAACAGATATATTCAAAGATAGCAACCTATATCTAATGTGACATCATTCTAAATTTCATATAATAGAGAAAATCAACATGTATACATAGTATCTGCCAGCAATGTCTTACCTGACATAATATCCTATGTATTGTGGGTCAATTCTGTGTACGTGTCACGCTGTCTCTGGATAGAGGTGGACCGGGGTCTATGCTGACCCTGAACTGGGGTCCTGACTAGTCCCTCTACCTGGAGGTACTGTTAATGGTACAGAGGTCCAGGCCGCCAGCGTAACCCTGTCTCCTGTAGATCCCTGACCACTGTAATCTAGTCCTGAGAAGGACCCTGATTACCACCACAGGGAATGGGCAGGTCACAGCTTACACACAGTCTAAGACAAATGAGACAGACAAGGGGTAAAGAAAACACAGCCTTGAATACAACACTTCCACTACAGAGGAACACAAAAGGTTAAGGAGATAAACAATAAGCGAGGAGAGGAAAAACCACAACAGGCACTCTTAGCTTAAGTCTTCTCAGAAACGATCCGCTCTGCTGGTCTGAATGAATGCTTTCACCGGCAACTTCCCCAGCAGACCAGCAGGTATATGAAGGAAGCTAATTAACAAAACATCAATCGCAGCTGGGCGAGGCTGGTCAGCCAGCACCGAGAGAGAAAGAATTAACTCCCTCAGTGCCGAAAAACACCCAGCACCAGAAACTCAGCTGTGCGAAGTCAGGGTGTGCAATCGCGACGATCTTCGCAGCGACACACCCGTGACAGTACCCCCCCTTCTACGAGGGGCCTCTGGACCCTCAGGGCCTGGTCTATCTGGGTGAGTAGTGTGGAAGGCCCGAACCAAACGGTCTGCGTTAATATCCGACGCAGAAACCCACATCCTCTCCTCAGGACCATACCCCCTCCAATGAACAAGGTACTGAAGGGACCGGCGATTCAGACGTGAGTCAATGATCTTCGATACCTGAAACTCCAAATTACCATTGACCACCACTGGAGGAGGAGGTAGAGGTGACGGTATAACTGGTGCCACGTACCTCTTAAGCAAAGATTTGTGGAACACATTGTGGATTTTAAATGTAGGAGGGAGGTCAAGACGGAAAGCCACCGGATTAACTATTGAACTGATCCTGTATGGCCCGATGAATCTGGGACCGAGTTTCCAGGAGGGAACCTTAAGTTTTATATTCTTGGTAGACAACCATACCAGATCGTTCACACTTAGGTCCGGACCAGACACTCTCCTCCTATCAGCCATACGTTTGTATCGGTTCCCCATAGTGCTCAGATTATTAAGCACTCCTCTCCACACTGAAGCAAGTGACGACGAAAATCGTTCCTCCTCAGGAACCCCAGAAGAGCCCCCCCCATTGAAAGTACAAAACTGGGGGTGAAAACCATATGCCCCAAAAAACGGGGACTTACCAGTGGACTCGCTCCGCCTATTGTTAAGAGCGAACTCTGCCAGAGGCAAGAAAGAAGACCAGTCCTCTTGGTTCTCTGAGACAAAACACTGGAGATATGTCTCTAAGCTCTGATTCAGACGCTCTGTCTGACCATTGGTCTGCGGATGAAAAGCCGAAGAAAATGACAACTGCATCCCCGACGAGAACAAAATGCCTTCCAGAATTTGGACACAAACTGAGACCCCCGATCCGACACCACATCGGAAGGCAACCCGTGAAGTCTCACAATCTCCCCAATGAACACCTGCGCCAGAGTTTTAGCATTAGGAAGAGCAGGAAGAGCAATAAAATGTGCCATTTTGCTGAACCTGTCAACTACAACTAGTATGACAGTTTTACCTGAAGACGGAGGAAGGTCCGTAATGAAGTCCATAGACAGATGGGTCCATGGACGCTCCGGGATTTTCAACGGTAAAAGGGCCCCAGACGGACGGGTATGTGGGGTCTTAGAGCGCGCACATACCCCACAGGACGCGACAAAAGTTACCACCTCTTTATTTAAGTTAGGCCACCAAAACCGGCGAGAAACGAGATCTACAGTTGCTTTACTCCCTGGGTGTCCTGCCAAAGCAGAATTATGATGTGCCTCGATAACCTTTTGTCTTAACTGATCTGGAACAAACAGTTTCCCTGGAGGTCCTACAGGGGTGTCCCCCTGAGCCTCCAATACCTCCTCCTCAAGCTCAGAGCATACAGCCGACACCACAACTCCCTCCTGAAGAATAGGAACCGGGTCATCCGTCTTCTCGGCCCCCGGGAAACTACGAGATAAGGCATCAACCTTTACATTTTTTGACCCAGGACGATATGTGACGACAAAATTAAACCTGGTAAAAAACAACGACCATCTAGCTTGTCTGGAATTCAGATGTTTAGCAGACTCTAAATACAGCAGGTTCTTGTGATCAGTAATGACGGTGACCGGGTGGACTGCCCCCTCCAAAAAGTGACGCCACTCTTCAAAAGCCAACTTAATGGCCAAGAGTTCCCTATTGCCGACATCATAATTCCTCTCGGCGGACGACAATTTTTTAGAGAAGAAAGCGCACGGATGCCATTTACCAGGGGACGGACCTTGAGATAATACCGCACCCACTCCTACGTCAGATGCGTCTACCTCCACAATGAACGGTTGTGATGCATCAGGTTGGATGAGTATGGGTGCTGAAGCAAAACATTTTTTCAAGGAGGAAAATGCTTGACAAGCTTTGTCAGACCACCTAGAAAAATCCGTCCCTTTTTTTGTCATGTCAGTGAGAGGTTTGACAACAGATGAGAAATTACGAATAAATTTCCGGTAGTAGTTAGCAAACCCCAGGAAACGCTGCAGTGCTTTAAGATCCTCTGGCCGATCCCATTCAAGCACAGCCTTCACTTTCCCAGGGTCCATACGGAAACCAGAGGCTGACACCAAGAATCCTAAAAACTGAAGTTCTTGTACAGCGAATACACACTTCTCCCATTTGGCGTACAGTTTATTATCTCGCAAGATCTGCAACACTTGTCTCACATGCTCCTGATGAGACACAAGATCCGGCGAGTAAATTAAGATGTCATCTAGATAAATGACAACAAACTGTCCCACTAGGTGGCGAAAGATGTCATTAACAAAATGTTGAAACACCGCCGGGGCAGTAGTCAGACCGAAAGGCATGACAAGGTTCTCATAATGTCCCTCCGGAGTGTTAAACGCCGTCTTCCACTCATCCCCCTCCTTTATCCTAATCAGATTATACGCCCCCCTGAGATCCAACTTAGAGAACCATTTGGCGCCCACAATCTGGTTGAAGAGATCAGGAATAAGTGGGAGCGGATACGGATCTCGGACCGTAATCCGATTAAGCTCACGGAAATCCAGGCAAGGGCGTAGGCCTCCATCTTTTTTCTTCACAAAGAAGAACCCCGCGGCCACTGGGGAAGATGAAGGTCTAATATGCCCCTTGGCCAGACTTTCCGAAATGTAATCCTTCATAGCTTGCCTCTCAGGACCAGAAAGGTTATATAACCTAGATTTTGGTAACTTAGCATCAGGAAGCAATTTTATAGCACAGTCATATGCGCGATGAGGAGGTAATTCTTGACACCCTTCCTCTGAAAACACAGCCTCAAAGTCCTCCAGAAAAGGAGGTAAGGTTCTAGGCACGACCGTACCGATGACCGTGTTCATGCAGTTACTATTGCAAAATTCACCCCACTGGCTTATCTCTCTGGATTGCCAATTAATAACTGGGTTATGTTTAGTTAACCAAGGAAGTCCCAACACAATAGGAGTGGGAAGGCCCTCCAACACATAACAAGACAATAGTTCTTTATGTATTGCCCCCACTCGAAGGTCTATGTTATGCACGGCTTGCACAAAGCTAGCTTGACCGAGAGGCCTGGCGTCAATAGAGAATATAGGGATAGGTTTGGCCAATACACTCAGTTGCATACCTTGCACCTGGGCAAACTGAGCGTCCACCAGATTAGCTGCGGCCCCACTATCCAGAAGAACAGAAATCCTCTCAGTTCTCGTACCTACCACCACCTCCGCTGGTACGAGAAACTGAGACGGATTTGGGGACGAAATACATACTCCCAGATTGTCGTCCACCACACAACCTGGGATTAATAGTTTTCCGGCGACTTCTTGCTCAGTACAGTACGGGATGGACACCCCTCAATAAAATGTCCTCTCTCCCGCAGAAGAAACACCTTCTTGTTTTGCGGCGCACCGCCGATCCCCTCCCTCGGAATGATGTCCCTCCCAACTGCATAGGTTCCTCGGAACAAACCAGGGGAACCTCAATATTAAGGACTTTAGAAGGAGGTGGAGTCATCACAGGGGGCGGAGTTACCCCACACCTCTCCCGAAGCCATCTATCAATGCGAATAGCAAGAGCCATAGCGGCCTCCAGTGACGGGGAGAATCATACTGAGCCAACACATCTTTTAATTTGTCAGATAAACCTTGACAAAACTGGCTCTTAAGAGCCGGGTCATTCCACTGAGTATCCGTGGCCCACCTACGGAACTCTGAAGAAAATTCCTCCGCCGGACGATCTCCCTGCTGTATCCTACGTAACTTCATTTCAGCAAGGGAGACCCGATCCGGGTCATCATATACCAGACCCAGGGCTGTAAAAAATCGGTCCACTGACTGGAGAGCCGGGGAGCCCGTGGGGAGAGAGAACGCCCAGGATTGAGGGTCCCCTTGTAAGAGCGAGATGACAATTCCCACCCTCTGATCCTCACTCCCCGACGACTGCGGCCGCAGCCGAAAATACAATTTACATGCTTCCCGGAAAGTAAAAAACTTGGCCCGCCCACCAGTGAACCTGTCCGGGAGAGCTACTTTAGGTTCAAATCTGGTTTGCTCCCGGGGGTACAAAACCTTGGATTTAATGTCCGTCAGCTCCATGGACAAACTCTGCAACTGCTGAGCTAAATGGGCTACTGGATCCATGGTGGCTGGGGAGAATCTTTAGAGGGGCCGGTGAAAATGTCACAACGTATAACAGATATATTCAAAGATAGCAACCTATATCTAATGTGACATCATTCTAAATTTCATATAATAGAGAAAATCAACATGTATACATAGTATCTGCCAGCAATGTCTTACCTGACATAATATCCTATGTATTGTGGGTCAATTCTGTGTACGTGTCACGCTGTCTCTGGATAGAGGTGGACCGGGGTCTATGCTGACCCTGAACTGGGGTCCTGACTAGTCCCTCTACCTGGAGGTACTGTTAATGGTACAGAGGTCCAGGCCGCCAGCGTAACCCTGTCTCCTGTAGATCCCTGACCACTGTAATCTAGTCCTGAGAAGGACCCTGATTACCACCACAGTGTCATGGGTGTATCGCCACGAGGATCGTCGCGATTACACACTCTGACTTCTCGCAGCTGAGTTGCTGTTACTTTGTGTTTGGTGGTGAGGGAGTTAATTTTACCTAGCTCTTGGCTAAGACTAGGTCCAGCCTCGCCCGGCTGCTTTTGATTATGTTCTAATTAGTTTCCTTTATATAGCTGCCAGTCTGCTGGTTAGATGCCGGTGAAAGCATTCATGCAGTCTAGCAGACTGGATCGGTTCTGAGAATACTTAAGCTAAGAGCTCCTTAGTTGTTTTTACTCTTACAGCTCATAGTTTATCTCTGAGACCTTAGGTGTTCCTACTGTGTGTGAGTGTTGTATGTAAGACTTTATTTACTTTATTTCTTGTCCTTCTTGTATGTCTTTCTGTTCATTAACCGTTACCTGTTCATTCCCTTTGGTGGTAATCAGGGTCCTTCTTAGGACTAGATTACAGTTGGCAGGGATTGATAGGAGACAGGGTTTACGCTGGTGGCCTGGACCTCTGTACCTTTAACAGTACCTCCAGGTAGAGGGATTAGTTAGGACCCCAGTTTAGGGTCAGCATAGACCCCGGTCACCCTCTAGCCGGAGACAGCGTATAACGGATTCCGTATTGACCCGCTGGACATTCTGTCAGGTAATTCTATGTTATCATATATCTATGCGCATGTTATATAGTATGTTGCCCTTTTGATATAGATTACTGACATCACATATATATATCTGCTATACAGCGTGACATTTTCACCGGCCCTACTAAAGATTCTCCCCAGCTGTCATGGATCCAGTAGCCCAGCTGGCCCGGCAGTTGCAGGGGTTGTCCATGGAGTTTGCAGACATTAAGTCCAAGGTTTTGTCCCCCCCGGAGCAAACCAGATCTGAACCTAAGGTTGCTCTCCCGGACAGGTTCACTGGTGGGCGGGACAAATTTTTTACTTTCCGGGAGGCATGTAAATTGTACTTTCGGCTGCGGCCTCGGTCATCTGGGAGTGAAGAGCAGAGGGTGGGAATTGTTATCTCGCTCTTACAAGGGGACCCTCAATCTTGGGCGTTCTCTATTCCACCAGGCTCCCCAGATCTCCAGTCAGTGGATCGATTTTTTACTGCCCTGGGTCTGGTATATGATGATCCGGATCGAGTTTCCCTTGCTGAAACAAAGTTACGTAAAATACGGCAAGGAAATCGTCCAGCGGAGGAATATTCTTCTGAGTTCCGTAGATGGGCAACAGATACTCAGTGGAATGACCCAGCTCTTAGGAGCCAGTTTTGTCAAGGGTTGTCTGACAAATTAAAAGATGTGTTGGCTCAGTATGATTCTCCTCCATCACTGGAGGCTGCTATGGCCCTCGCTATTCGCATTGATAGACGAATTCGGGGAAGACGCGAGGTAACTCCGCCTCCCGTGATGACTCCACCTACTACTAAAGTCCCTTATACTGAGGTTCCCCTGGTCTGTTCTGAGGAACCCATGCAGTTGGGAGGGACATCTTTTTGTAGGAGGGAAGCGGCGGTTCGCCGCAAGACTAGAAGGTGTTTCTTTTGCGGAGAGAGAGGACATTTTGTTGGGGGGTGTCCATCCCGGGCCTCTTTGAGTAAAGGAGTTAACCTGGGAGTGTGTATTTCGTCCCAAATCCCTCTCAGTTTCTCGTGCCTGCGGAGGTGGTGATTGGTACTAGAACTGAGAGGATTTCTGTTTTTCTTGATAGTGGGTCCGGGGCTAATCTGGTGGACGCTCGGTTTGCCCAGGTGCATGGTATGCAACTGAGTGTATTGGCCAAACCGGTCCCTATAGTCTCTATTGATTCTAGACCTCTCTGTCAAGGTAGCTTGGTACAAGCTGTTCATAACATAGATCTTCGAGTAGGGGCAATACATAAAGAGCAATTGTCTTGTTATGTGTTGGAGGGTCTACCTACTCCTATTGTGTTGGGACTTCCTTGGTTGGCTAAACATAACCCAGTGATTGATTGGCAGTCCAGAAAGATAAGCCAGTGGGGTGAATTTTGCAGGAATAACTGCATGAGCACGGTCATCGGTGCGGTTGTGCCTAGGACTTTGTCTCCTTTTCTGGAGGACTTTGGGGAGATGTTCTCAGAGGAGGGGTGTAAAGAGTTACCTCCTCATCGCGCATATGACTGCTCAATAAAGTTGCTTCCTGATGCCTTATCTCGTACTTTCCCAGGGGCCGGGAAGACGGATGATCCGGTTCCTATTCCTCAGGAGGGAGTTGTAGTGTCAGCTGTATGCTCTGAGCTTGAGGGGGAGGTATTGGGGGCTCAGGGGGACGCCCCTGTGGGACTTCCAGGGAGACTGATAGTTCCAGATCGGCTAAGACTGAAGGTTACGGGGAACCGTTACAAACGGATGGCTGATAGGGGGAGAGTTTCTGGTCTAGATCTGAAGGTGAACGATCTGGTTTGGTTGTCTACCAGGAATATAAAACTTAAAGTTTCATCCTGGAGGTTGGGTCCCAGGTTCATCGGGCCGCACAGGATCAGTTCCATGGTTAATCCTGTGGCATTTCGTCTGGACCTCCCTCCTACGTTTAAAATTCATAATGTGTTTCACAAGTCATTACTTAAAAAGTATGTGGCACCAGTCATACCGTCACCTCTACCTTCTCCTTCAGTGGTGGTCAATGATAACGTGGACCTTAGGTGTTCCTACTGTGTGTGAGTGTTGTATGTAAGACTTTATTTACTTTATTTCTTGTCCTTCTTGTATGTCTTTCTGTTCATTAACCGTTACCTGTTCATTCCCTTTGGTGGTAATCAGGGTCCTTCTTAGGACTAGATTACAGTTGGCAGGGATTGATAGGAGACAGGGTTTACGCTGGTGGCCTGGACCTCTGTACCTTTAACAGTACCTCCAGGTAGAGGGATTAGTTAGGACCCCAGTTTAGGGTCAGCATAGACCCCGGTCACCCTCTAGCCGGAGACAGCGTATAATGGATTCCGTACTGACCCGCTGGACATTCTGTCAGGTAATTCTATGTTATCATATATCTATGCGCATGTTATATAGTATGTTGCCCTTTTGATATAGATTACTGACATCACATATATATATATCTGCTATACAGCGTGACACACAGGGAATGGGCAGGTCACAGCTTACACACAGTCTAAGACAAACGAGACAGACAAGGGGTAAAGAAAACACAGCCTTGCATACAACACTTCCACTACAGAGGAACACAAAAGGTTAAGGAGATAAACAATAAGCGAGGAGAGGAAAAACCACAACAGGCACTCTTAGCTTAAGTCTTCTCAGAAACGATCCGCTCTGCTGGTCTGAATGAATGCTTTCACCGGCAACTTCCCCAGCAGACCAGCAGGTATATGAAGGAAGCTAATTAACAAAACATCAATCGCAGCTGGACGAGGCTGGTCAGCCCAGCACCGAGAGAGAAAGAATTAACTCCCTCAGTGCCGAAAAACACCCAGCACCAGAAACTCAGCTGTGCGAAGTCAGGGTGTGCAATCGCGACGATCTTCGCAGCGACACACCCGTGACATACAGGCCCTAGAGGGCATAGTGATAAAACAAGCCGATAAAGGCGGTAATACAGTTTTATGGCCCAATTTACTATATGAACGACAGGCTTATATAATTCTGGGGAACACTGGCTGCTATAAAAAATTGCAATTTAATCCTCTACTTGAGTTCCATATCGAGCTGGTGCAAATATTGGAAACTGCTTATCAGGAGGGGATCATTCCATTAAGAATGGTGGAGGCAGTGAGTAAGTTGCAACCGAAACTGGCCACATTCTATCTGTTACCAAAATTACACAAAAATGCGTTAGATCCACCAGGGAGGCCGATAGTTTCTGGTTTAGGCAGCCTTTGTGAAGTGTTATGCACTGTGATTGATTACTATCTACAGCCCCTGGTACTGACACTGCCCTCCTACATAAAAGACACAACTATGATCCTGCAGAAGCTTGATGCCTTGCATTTGGAGGAGGGGGCAGTCTTAGGCCTCTTTCACATTTCCGGCGGGCGCCTGGCGGCGCCCCCGGCATTTTGCCGCAGCGCCGCATGTGAAATCCTTTCACACTTCCGTCGGCCAAAATGCGTTTTTTTGCCGGATGGTTTCTGATGCTTGGAGAGATAAGAAACCATCCGGCAAAAACAAAAAACGTTACATGCAGCGTTTTTTCCGGACGCCGCAATGTACATTTGCGCCGCATCCGGACAAAACCGCATGCAACGCATTGACATGCGGCGCCATCCGGCGCTAATGCATGTCAATGCGAAAAAGGCCGCATGCGGCGCATCAGATTTTCAGATGCGGCGCTGCGGCAAAATGCCGGGGGCGCCGCCAGGCGCCCGCCGGAAATGTGAAAGAGGCCTTAGTCACAGAGGACGTGGAAGCGCTGTACTCTTCCATCAGACATGAGAATGGTCTGGCTGCTGTCTCCCGCTATTGTGTAGCCCAGCTGCGCTTGGAGCCACATGTACCCAGGAGGATGCACAGAAGGTAAACCCACACTCACACCTGATATTCATTCACACCTTCACTATTCCCTGGTGGCACCAGAGGGAGCCCTTGGAGAGTATGCATATATATAAGGGTTGTGGAGAGACGGCAGTGAGATTCCAGGCAGTCTAGCTGAGAGTTGGCTAGTTGTTGGTGTTACCTCAGATGAGCAGAGAGGAAAGTTACCTTAGAACGTGACAGACTGATAGTTCCCTAGGAAAGTGGAAAGTAGCTCTTGGAATGTGCATAGATCAGTCTGACGGAAGGTCCTGATAGCAGTTTCAGACAGAGCCTCAGAAGGAAGTGAAGGAAAGGGAACAGCTCTGGTAATGTATCGATGTAGTAATCTAGATTCTTGTTCAATATGTATGCCGTAAGCTTGGTTCTGTTTCCGTATTTTGTAGTAGACATAGTAAGCTCTGTTCTGCTCCCATATCACTGTAGTAAGCTCAGTTCTGCTCCCATATCTCTGTAGTAAGCTTGGTTCTGCTCACATATCTCTGTAGTAAGCATAGTTCTGCTTCTTTATTTCTGTAGTAAGCTTGGTTCTGCTCCCATATCTCTGTAGTAAGCTTGGTTCTGCTCACATATCTCTGTAGTAAGCATAGTTCTGCTTCTTTATTTCTGTAGTAAGCTTGGTTCTGCTCCCATATCTCTGTAGTAAGTTCGGTTCTGCTCCCATATTTCTGTAGTAAGCTTGTTTCTGCTCCTATATCTCTGTAGTGAGCTTGGTTCTGTTCCCATATCTCTGTAGTAAGCTCAGTTCTGCTCCTATATTCTTGTAGTAAGCTTGGTTAGGCTTCCATAGCTCTGTAGTAAGCTCCGTTTTGTTCCCATATCTCTTTAGTAAGCTCTTTCTGTTCCCAAATCTCTGTAGTAAGCTCCTTTCTGTTCCCATATCTCTGTAGAAAGCTCCGTTCTTTTCCCATATCTCTGTAGTAAGCTCTGTTCATTTCCCATATCTCTGTAGTAAGCTCGGTTTTGCTTCTTTATTTCTGTAGTAAGCTTGTTAGGCTTCCATAGCTCTGTAGTAAGCTCCGTTTTGTTCCCATATTCCTGTAGTAATCTCAGTTCTGCTCCTATATCTCTTTGGTAAGCTCGGTTCTGATCCCATATCTCTGTAGTAAGCTCAGTCCTGCTCCTATATTTCTTTAGTAAGCTCAGTCCTGCTCCCTTATCTCTGCAGTAAGCTCCGTTCTGCTCCCATATCTCTATAGTAAGGTCGGTTCTGCTCCTTTATTTCTGTAGTAAGCTTGGTTAGGCTTCCATAGCTCTGTAGTAAGCTCCATTCTGTTCCCATATCTCTGTATCAAGCTCCGTTCTGCTCCCATATCTCTGTAGTAAGCTCCGTTGTTTTCCCATATCTCTGTTGTAAGCTCTGTTCTTTTCCCATATCTCTGTAGTAAGCTCAGTCCTGCTCCTTTATTTCTGTAGTAAGCTCGGTCCTGCTCCCTTATCTCTGCAGTAAGCTCTGTTCTGCTCCCATATCTCTGTAGTAAGCTCAGTCCTGCTCCTATATTTCTGTAGTCAGCTCGGTCCTGCTCCCTTATCTCTGCAGTAATCTCTGTTCTGCTCACATATCTCTGTAGTAAGCTCGGTTCTGCTCCTTTATTTCTGTAGTAAGCTTGGTTAGGCTTCCATAGCTCTGTAGTAAGCTCCATTCTGTTACCATATCTCTGTAGTAAGCTCCGTTCTTTTCCCATATCTCTATAGTAAGGTCGGTTCTGCTCCTTTATTTCTGTAGTAAGCTTGGTTAGGCTTCCATAGCTCTGTAGTAAGCTCCGTTTTGTTCCCATATCCCTGTAGTAATCTCAGTTCTGCTCCTATATCTCTTTGGTAAGCTCGGTTCTGCTCCTTATTTCTGTAGTAAGCTTGGTTAGCCTTCCATAGCTCTGCAGTAAGCTCCGTTTTGTTCCCATATCCCTGTAGTAATCTCAGTTCTGTTCCTATATCTCTTTGGTAAGCTCGGTTGTGCTCCCATATCTCTGTAGTAAGCTCAGTCCTGCTCCTATATTTCTGTAGTCAGCTCGGTCCTGCTCCCTTATCTCTGCAGTAATCTCCGTTCTGCTCACATATCTCTGTAGTAAGCTCGGTTCTGCTCCTTTATTTCTGTAGTAAGCTTGGTTAGGCTTCCATAGCTCTGTAGTAAGCTCCATTCT
>JARQOD010004109.1:0-57911 GCA_033576555.1 Oophaga sylvatica | reverse complement strand
CTACACTTGCTCCTGTGTTACTGGGGTTCAGTAATGTCAGCTGTTCCCCTGCTGTGTGAACGGCAAAAAGTCCTGCTGCCTCCACCATGTTCTCTTCTCATCCCTGGGCTACAACACCGCCAGTTGTTTCTCGGAAGTGCTGTTAGCACAGTCTACACTTGCTCCTGTGTTACTGGGGTTCAGTAATGTCAGCTGTTCCCCTGCTGTGTGAACGGCAAAAAGTCCTGCTGCCTCCACCATGTTCTCTTCTCATCCCTGGGCTACAACACCGCCAGTTGTTTCTCGGAAGTGCTGTTAGCACAGTCTACACTTGCTCCTGTGTTACTGGGGTTCAGTAATGTCAGCTGTTCCCCTGCTGTGTGAATGGCAAAAAGTCCTGCTGCCTCAACTTTAATTTCCATGGGTACCTTCTGCTACCCATCCGGGTTCCAGTACCGTCAGCTGGTTCTCCGCAGTGCCTTTGGCCTAGGTGCCTCCATGTCGGTATCCGAGTTCCAGCAACGTCTGCTGGTCCTTGGTAGTGCTTTGGAGCACAGGTACCTCCTGCTTAGTAACCGTGTCCCAGTAACGTCAGCTGGTCCTCGGTTGTGCCATTGGCTCTTTTCCTTCTGCTGACCTCCGGGTTCCAGCACAGTCAGCTTGTCCTCGTTACTTTCATTGGCTCTTGTACCTTCTGCTACCCATCCGGGTTCCAGTACCGTCAGCTGGTCCTCCGCAGTGCCTTTGGCCTAGGTGCCTCCATGTCGGTATCCGAGTTCCAGCAACGTCTGCTGGTCCTTGGTAGTGCTTTGGAGCACAGGTACCTCCTGCTTAGTAACCGTGTCCCAGTAACGTCAGCTGGTCCTCGGTTATGCCATTGGCTCTTTTCCTTCTGCTGACCCTCCGGGTTCCAGCACAGTCAGCTGGTCCTCGTTACTTTCATTGGCTCTTGTACCTTCTGCTACCCATCCGGGTTCCAGTACCGTCAGCTGGTTCTCCGCAGTGCCTTTGGCCTAGGTGCCTCCATGTCGGTATCCGAGTTCCAGCAACGTCTGCTGGTCCTTGGTAGTGCTTTGGAGCACAGGTACCTCCTGCTTAGTAACCGTGTCCCAGTAACGTCAGCTGGTCCTCGGTTGTGCCATTGGCTCTTTTCCTTCTGCTGACCCTCCGGGTTCCAGCACAGTCAGCTGGTCCTCGTTACTTTCATTGGCTCTTGTACCTTCTGCTACCCATCCGGGTTCCAGTACCGTCAGCTGGTTCTCCGCAGTGCCTTTGGCCTAGGTGCCTCCATGTCGGTATCCGAGTTCCAGCAACGTCTGCTGGTCCTTGGTAGTGCTTTGGAGCACAGGTACCTCCTGCTTAGTAACCGTGTCCCAGTAACGTCAGCTGGTCCTCGGTTGTGCCATTGGCTCTTTTCCTTCTGCTGACCCTCCGGGTTCCAGCACAATCAGCTGGTCCTCGTTACTTTCATTGGCTCTTGTACCTTCTGCTACCCATCCGGGTTCCAGTACCGTCAGCTGGTTCTCCGCAGTGCCTTTGGCCTAGGTGCCTCCATGTCGGTATCCGAGTTCCAGCAACGTCTGCTGCTCCTTGGTAGTGCTTTGGAGCACAGGTACCTCCTGCTTAGTAACCGTGTCCCAGTAACGTCAGCTGGTCCTCGGTTGTGCCATTGGCTCTTTTCCTTCTGCTGACCCTCCGGGTTCCAGCACAGTCAGCTGGTCCTCGTTACTTCCATTGGCTTTTGTACCATCACCAACAGGACAAAGAAGGTTAAGACAAACTACAAGATACAGAACAAGAGACAGAAGAACAATAAGCAGAAGATCAAAAAGCAGAAGAACATTAAGTATAAGACCAAAATGAAGAGCAAAATATATGCTCTAAATTCTAAGCAGAAGAAGACTAAGCAGTGTATGGGGGTGAGTCCGTTCCTCCTCGTGGTGCCCCTGGAAAATGCCTGATGCTGCTGCAGGCTAAACTGAACGCGGACAAATACTGTTGTAATTAAAATCTTTCGTGACAGCAAGAACGGAAGGATGAAAATTCAGAGTTTTACAGATTACAAGTACAGGAATGTCTGTCACAAATAAGAATATGATGAAAAGGATGAATAGGAAGAAGATGAAGAAGTAGAATATGAAGAATAATAACTGTTTAATAAGAACAATATAAGTAATGTTAACAAAAAGATGAATAGCAAGAAGTTTTAGAAGATTAAGAAGGTGAAGATGAAGAATAATTTGATGAGAAAGATGATGCTGCTGAAGATTATGAAGGAGAAAGTGTGTGAAAAGTTAAAAAGGTGAAGAGCATGGAAGTTGTGAAACAGACATATTTGACAAAATAGAAAAAAGGTTAACAACATTGTCAATTTCTTCGTCAATCCAAACGTATTTCAAAAAAAGAAATATTAATGCTATTCCATTGCATTGTGTTAAACATCTATGCCTTTAATGTCTCCTCAACCTCCCCCAATAAATTCTACATTACTCTTTGTTGTTTTCCTTCATGTACAATTAACCAACAAGGCAAGAATGGGTTTTTTTTAATTCCGATATTTTGTTCCCATAGACTTACATTGTATTTCCGGTATCGGTATCGGGTATCGCCGATATTTTTTGGGTATCGGCGATACCATTCCGATTCCGATACTTTTGGATATCGGAAAGTATCGCTCAACTCTAGTGTGGGCACATCCTGTAATGCTACGGTCATGTTAACTAATGGCATGGCTGTGATTGGATGCTGAAATGATGTCAGAATGCACTATAAAAGGCGCCGCCACCATTTTAGCGTCACTGTGCTGTGAATTCAGTTAGGGACAGAACGCTGCTCTGCTGACTCAGAGGGACAGTTAGAGATTGCGATTTTGTGTACTGTGCTTTAGGCAGGCTAGTTTACCAACCGCTGTGTAAAGCTTCCTTTTGCCTTGCAGTGTTGTTTTAACAGCTCTGTGCAAGGTGTGTGTGTGAGAGTGCAGGTGACGCTGCAGTTTGCTCTGCATCCAACGCTGTTTGTAGGCATCTGCACGTGTCACTCACAGACTCTTTTTTTTTTTCTTCAGTGTAATTCTTGCTGCTCCATTCAATTGAAATTATAGTGTGACGCGCTTCCATCCGTATACAATACATTGGTTGCAAACACTATAGAAGTACAGAAAGGAGCCTTTCAGAGATAGTGAACAGTTGTGTGCAGTGTTCACTGTAGTCTGAGGTTTTTTATTTTTGGAGTGCAGATCACGCTCCAGTTAGTTCTTCAACCACTGCTGGTTGTAGTCTGCTGAACGTGTGTCACTGCCTCATCCTTGACATTTTTCTCTAATTGGTGCTGCTCCATTCTATTTAAAATAACTCTAATCTATTAGTGTGACGCGCTTCCATCCGTATCCAATACATTGGTTGCAAACACTATAGAAGTACACAAAGGAGCCTTTCAGAGATAGTGAACAGTTGTGTGCAGTGTTCACTGTAGTCTGAGGTTTTCATTTTTGGAGTGCAGATCACGCTCCAGTTAGTTCTTCAACCACTGCTGGTTGTAGTCTGCTGAACGTGTGTCACTGCCTCATCCTTGACATTTTTCTCTAATTGGTGCTGCTCCATTCTATTTAAAATAACTCTAATCTATTAGTGTGACGCGCTTCCATCTGTATCCAATACATTGGTTGCAAACACTATAGAAGTACACAAAGGAGCCTTTCAGAGATAGTGAACAGTTGTGTGCAGTGTTCACTGTAGTCTGAGGTTTTCATTTTTGGAGTTCAGATCATGCTCCAGTTAGTTCTTCAACCACTGCTGGTTGTAGTCTGCTGAACGTGTGTCACTGCCTCATCCTTGACATTTTTCTCTAATTGGTGCTGCTCCATTCTATTTAAAATAACTCTAATCTATTAGTGTGACGCGCTTCCATCCGTATCCAATACATTGGTTGCAAACACTATAGAAGTACACAAAGGAGCTTTTCAGAGATAGTGAACAGTTGTGTGCAGTGTTCACTCTAGTCTGAGGTTTTCATTTTTGGAGTGCAGATCACGCTCCAGTTAGTTCTTCAACCACTGTTTGTTGTAGTCTGCTGAACGTGTGTCACTGCCTCATCCTTGAAATTTTTCTCTAATTGGTGCTGCTCCATTCTATTTAAAATAACTCTAATCTATTAGTGTGACGCGCTTCCATCCGTATCCAATACATTGGTTGCAAACACAATAGAAGTACAAAAAGGAGCCTTTCAGAGATAATGAACAGTTGTGTGCAGTGTTCACTCTAGTCTGAGGTTTTCATTTTTGGAGTGCAGATCACGCTCCAGTTAGTTCTTCAACCACTGCTGGTTGTAGTCTGCTGAACGTTGTGTCACTGCCTCATCCTTGACATTTTTCTCTAATTGGTGCTGCTCCATTCTATTTAAAATAACTCTAATCTATTAGTGTGACGCGCTTCCATCCGTATCCAATACATTGGTTGCAAACACTATAGAAGTACACAAAGGAGCCTTTCACACCTAGTGAACAGTTGTCTGCAGTGTTCACTGCAGTCTCTGCGTAATAACCACACTTAGGTCTTATAACTTTTCTGACTTTCTTTATCAATCTACCAAGATGAAGAAGGCAGGGAGTAAGGCACGTGGTCGTGGCCGTGGAGTTTCAGCAGGGAGAGGACGTGGGGATTCTGTGTCTGCTGCCGCCCCCAGTGACACAGCATCCACCAGTTTTCCCCGTGAGCGTTCCTTTATGCGCACTTTTGTAGGAGGTCGGCGTACCCCCCTGCTGCGGGAAGAACAAATTGAAGCCGTTGTTGGTTGGATGGCAGCCAATGCATCGACTTCAATTGCTTCCACCTCCTCTCAGGACCACAACACTGTTGAGCAACCATCTGTCTCTTCACCGCCTGTCAAATTGCCCAGGCAGTCAGAGAGTTCTGAACTGGAGCCAGCTGAGTCTCTGCTTCTGTTCTCAGAATCTGTTGGCTTGCAAACAGGGGCCCAGCCAAGCAGGATTCTGGAATTTGAAGAAGAGGGAGTATGCAGTGATGCGCAACAGCTGTGTCTCTCTGAATCTGAAGAGGCGGGTGAGCCAGTGCCGATGGTCAGCACACCGCAGAACGCATCTGATGATGATGAGACTCAGGTTCCAGTTTCTGTTGAGCATGGTGCTGTCCAGACCATCAAACAGCAGCAGGTGTTGGAAGAGGGTAGTGGAGATGATGAGGTCCAAGACCCAACATGGCGTGAGGAACAGGAAGGTGGTGGGAGCAGCTCTGAGGAAGAGATTGGCCCAACGGTACAAACAGGAGGGAGAGGTAGGCTGCAGACTCGCTTGCCTGTAGCCTCCAGTTTGGCACCTGTTAGGAGCAGTTCTCTTACAAAAGTCAAAATGGGCGCTCCCAGGACTTGCACTGCGTGGTCCTTTTTTGACACACTTGCAGATGATATTTGCTATGTCAAATGCAAGCTGTGTAAGCAAAAAGTAAAAAGAGGTAAAAGTGTCAGTAACCTCAATACCACAAATATGTGGAAACATGTGCGGACAAAGCACGTAGTTGAGTTACAAAGACACACTGGAGATGTAGGCCAACCTACAGCAGCACCTACATCTTCAGCTCGTGTTGGAGCCTCTTCCTCCAGCTCACACACAGCTGGTTCGGCTTCCTCACAGGATCGCCATGGAAGAACCTCGGTCACTGTTGTCCAGAGCAAAAGTGTTATTCCACCCACAGCAGCAAGTTCCCTGTCATCCTCACACTCCCAGGCCACAAAACAGCCATCGGTAGCACAGGCATGGGATAAAAGATGGCCATACTCGGCAAACCATCCACGAGCACAGGCTCTGAATGGTGGCATTGCAAAACTCCTGTCCCTTGAAATGCTGTCATTCAGGCTGGTGGAGACTGAGAGTTTCCGGAACTTAATGGCATTGGCAGTCCCACAATACAATGTGCCAAGCTGATTTTATTTCAGCAGGCAAGCCGTCCCTGGTCTGCAAAAGCATGTTGAGGGAAAAATTAAACGCCGTCAGTAGCAAGGTCCACCTGACCACCGATGCGTGGACCAGTACCCATGGCCAGGGACGATACCTTTCCCTCACTGCCCATTGGGTCAATGTTGTGGAGCCGGGTACAGATCTTGCCAGTGGCGCTGTACGTGTTCTGCCAACTCCAAGGATTGCAGGAATCCAGTCTGTACACATTGACTCCTCCTCCTACTCCAGTTCCTCAGAATCATTGCTGCAGGAGCCGTCACGGTCTACCTCCACATGGACCCGTGAACGCTTACCTGTTGCGACCGATATGAGCACAGCCGTGGCCAAACGTCAACAGGCCGTCCTCAAATTAATTTCAATGGGGAATCGAAGCCACACAGCGCAGGAGGTCTGGAATGCCATCAAGCAGGAGAGCGACGTGTGGTTTTTGCCAGCGAATCTACAGCCAGGCTTGGTAGTGTGTGACAATGGCCGAAATCTGGTGGCAGCTCTGGGCCTTGGCAACCTCACTCACATACCATGTCTGGCACATGTGCTCAACTTGGTCGTGCAGAGTTTTTTGAGGGAATATCCGCATCTTGATGAACTGCTGCACAAGGTCCGCCTAGAGTGCGCTCACTTGCGACGTTCCAGCATGGCCAGATCGCGCATTGCAGCTCTGCAACGCAGATTTCACCTTCCTGAACATCGCATCATATGTGACATACCCACCAGGTGGAATTCCACGTTACATATGTTGGAGCAATTGTGAGAGCAGCAACCAGCAGTAATAGAGTATCAGCTGCATCAGGCGCAATCAAGTCGCAATTTGCACCGTCCACACTTCACCACTACTGAGTGGGCCTCTATGAAGGACATCTGCCACGTTTTGCGTGCGTTTGATGAGTCAACGCGGATGGCGAGTGCAGATGATGCACTAGTCAGCCTGACTGTCCCCCTTATCTGCCTGCTTCAAAAAACACTGCAAGCACTAAGGGATGAGGTTTTGGAAGAGGTGGAGGATGAGGAGTCACAAATTCCATCACCTTCTGGACAGTCAGCGCAACGTGGCTCCTCACAAAGGGCTGGGCAGGGCTCACTTTGTGAGGAGGATGAGGAGGAGTCAATGGAGGAGGAAGAAATCGCTACAGAGGGAGGTACACAACGCTCTAGTCAGTATGTAGAGCGAGGGTGGGGTGATGCAGAGCAGGCAGAGATGACGTTTCTTAGAGAGGAAAGCGTTTGTTGGCCAGTTGGGAGTCTGCAGCACATGGTTGATTTCATGCTGCAGTGCCTGAGAAACTACAGCCGCATCGCCCACATTCTCACCACGTCTGATTATTGGGTGTACACCCTCCTAGACCCTCGCTACCGGGGCAACTTACAAAGCCTCATCACACCGTTGAACGGGAGCGTAAAATGCGGGAGTACCAAGACACACTGGTGCAATCCATAATGTTCTCCATTCCAGCCGAGAGCGCTGCTGATACTGCTTTACAAAGCAGCTCTGTGCGTCGAGGCAGTGGAGACAGCTCTGCAACACGAGGGAGCACAAGCAGCGCCTCTGCACAAGGCAAGACCAGTATGTTCCAAATGTGGCGAAGTTTTGTGGCAGCGCCACCAATGTCTACACCATCCGAGACGCCTCCAGTCACCAGGAGGCAACGTTTCCGTAAGATGGTGACAGACTACATGTCTTGCCCTCTCAGTGTACTCCCAGATGGCTCTTCCCCTTTCAAGTTTTGGGTCTCTAAGCTGGATACATGGCCAGAGCTTAGCCAGTATGCATTGGAGGTGCTGGCTTGCCCTGCTGCCAGTGTATTATCGGAGCACGTCTTTAGTGCTGCAGGTGGTGTACTAACAGACCGTCGCATGCCACTATCCTCCGATAATGTAGACCGGCTTACTTTTCTGAAAATGAACAAGGCATGGATCTCGCCTGAATTTGCCTGTCCGTTTTCCGATTAAATAACTGGTTGGCAACGTTATCCATGTTTCCTGTTATGTTCATCTATCTACCACCTGAACTCTACTCCCTGGGCTGCAACACTGCCAGTCAGAGGGGAATGATCAGTTACCAACCAAAATGTTCTCCCCAACAGATAGTAGCGCAACGAATCCAGTGCCCACTTGATCGCCAGGCACTCTCTCTCTACAATGCTGTATCTGGTTTCAGCTGGAGTAAGCTTTCGACTCAGGAAACTAATGGGATGCTCCTCCCGTTAACCTCCTGAGACAACACGGCACCCACACCTACCTCTGACGCATCTGTCTGGACAATGAATTCTCTTTTGAAGTCGGGTGTGATCAAAAATGGTACACACACAGTGCCCCTTTTAGTTTTACAAACGCTTCTTCAAGCTGATCATTCCATCGCACCATTACTGACTTCCTGCCTTTTAGGCAGTCAGTTAACGGCGCCGACAGGGTTGCAAAATTGGGAATAAACCGCCGCTAGTATCCCACTAACCCCAAAAACCCTTTCACTTGTTTTGTGGTGAGGGGACGGGGCCAGTTTTGGATTGCCTCCACTTTGTTTATTTGGGGTTTGATAACTCCTCTCACAATCACATACCCCAGGTACCGAGCTTCCTCCAACCCTATGGAACACTTGTTTGGGTTGGCAGTTAGCCCTGCTTGTCTCATCGAATGTATCACCGCCTGTACCTTGGCTAAGTGACTTTCCCAGTCTGTACTGTATACCACAATATCGTCCAGATTGGCGATGAGGACGAAGAACAACGTCCATTAACCTCTGGAATGCCGCTGGAGCGCCATGCAACCCGAAGGGTAGGACTATATACTGGAACAGTCCCTCGGGTGTTACAAAAGCCATTTTCTCTCTCGCTGCTTTTGTTAGGGGCACCTGCCAATACCCTTTTGTGAGGTCAATGACTGAAAAATAACGGTCCTGCCCAAACCGCTCTATTAACTCATCGACCCGGGGCATGGGGTAGGCGTCAAACTTTGAAATTTCATTCAGTTTTCTGAAGTCATTACAGAACCTTAGTGTCCCATCTGGCTTTGGTATTAGGACTATTGGGCTGGCCCACTCACTCTGGGACTCTTCAATGACCCCTAACTGCAGCATCTTCTTGACCTCTTCCTTGCTGGCTTGTCGCCGGGCCTCAGGCAGCCGATATGGCTTTAATTGTACTTTGCCCTGCGGCTCAGTGACAATGTCATGTTGGATTAGGGAGGTACGACCAGGAAGTTCCGAAAAAACATCTGTATTTCGGCTAACAAACTCTCGGACTTCCTGAACTTGTCTGGGCGACAAAGTGTCTGGTATTTTGACGGCGGAGAGGACTTCTCTTGCCTTCTCCTGAGGCAAGGAAGCCATCTGTACTGGAAATGCAGGCCGTGGACAATCCTCACCAAGCGTGTCTCTGTCTTTCCATGGTTTGAGCTGATTCACATGGTATACCTGTTCTGGCTTTCTCCGCCCTGGTTGCTGTACTTTATAGTTTACTGGTCCCACCTTCTCTATAATGTCGTAGGGTCCCTGCCACCTTGCAAGGAACTTACTATCCACTGTAGGCACAAGTACCAACACCCGATCCCCAGGGTTAAAGGACCTTACCTGTGCCTCCCGGTTATAGACCTGCCTCTGTGACCTTTGTGCTGCTTCCATATGTTCTCGGACTAATGGTAGGACTGTCTCCATTCTCTCTTGCATTTTGGCCACATGTTCTATCACACTTTTGTGGGGAGTTGGATGGTTTTCCCAGGCCTCTTTTGCTATATCGAGTAAGCCATGGGGATGTCTGCCATATAATAGTTCAAAGGGCGAGAACCCCGTAGATGCCTGGGGCACCTCCCGCACTGCAAACATCAGATATGGCAACAAGAGATCCCAGTCCAAAGCATCTTTCGAGACTGGTTTTTTAAACATATTCAGGGTTTTTTATTGAACCTTTCTACTAAACCGTCTGTTTGGGGATGATAGACCGATGTGCGCAACTGTTTAACACTTAACAAGTGGCACAGTTCCTTCATGATTTTTGACATAAAGCGGGTCCCCTGATCTGTTAAGATTTCTTGACGGATTCCCACCCGAGAGAACATACCCATGAGTTCTTTTGCGATCTGTTTGGCCGAGGTGTGTCGCAGGGGAATAGCCTCAGGATTAGTGTTGAGCGATACTGCTCGATATCTAAAAATATCGTATCGAAATGGTATCGCCGATATCACTAAATATCGCCGATATCCGATTCCGATACCGGAAGTCCCATGTAAGTCTATGGGAACAAAATATCGCAACTAAAAAAAACCTTTATTTCCTTGTAAACACTAAATATACACACATAGAATACATATATATATATATATATATATAATATATATATATATATACATGTCATTGTGACATATATATATACATATATGTATAGTTTATACACTTCTACATAGTAAAATATCCTCTGATTCAATTGCCGGGTAAAGCCGGCTTCTGTGAAAAGACAGAAGCACCCGACATGAAATGACACTTGGTGTACATAGGGTTAACCATGTCTTTTCATGTCGTTTGCAATCTGATTTGCACAAACAATTACATCAGTCTATGTGTGCAAAATTTCACACCTGTAGGGGTTAATTAAAGGTGTAAATTCGTTGTAAAAAAACGGACTTTTTTGCTACGAATTTACACCTTTAATTAACCCCTACAGGTGTGAAATTTTGCACACTTACACTCATGTAATTGTTTGTGCAAATCAGATATCAAACTACATGAAAAGACATGGTTAACTCTATGTAAACCAAGTGTCATTTCATGTCGGGTTCTGCATTTTCACAAAAGCCGGCAATTGAATTAGCGGCTATTATACTATGTAGAAGTGTATGAACTATAAATATAAATATACATATATATATACGTGTCACAAATTTAATGACATGTATATATATATATGAGGTGTAAAATTGCTGAAAAAAAATGCGTGGGCTCCCGCCCTATTTTCGCAACCAGACAGACAAAGCCAGTGAGTGGGGGCAGATAATAATAGCCCAGAGAGGGACTGTAAGGAAAAGGTTGTCGCCATTTTGTATAGGGCCTGTACCAGCCTCCATTTTGTCAGTTCACACAGCCACAGACTTTTAGTCTACACATTGCCTATTAGCATATCCAGTACGACAGGTTTTGATGTCCACTAGGAATCAATAGGCCTTTACATGCTAATTAGTCTAGGCCAGTGACTGAATGAGATGGTCAGTCGTATGGTAAATAGCCCAAGCTCAGGCATTGTTTCCTGTTCCATATGAATTGCAGGCCAATTAATATGCGTGCTTCAAAGCAATGGGGATGGGCCTAGCAGGTCTAAAAAACTAGCCATGACCAGGCTGCTGGTCTCATTCCATTTCTCACACAGAAGCCAAGAAGATGGTCTAGGAAAGACAAGGGACTATTCAGGAACTGAAGACTGTACCTGGGAATGGCAGAGCCAAGGCCTTCCCAAGACCATAATACCCGGTAATATTGATCCATAGCTTATACCTTTTAGCCTTGTACATTATTGTTGTATTTTTACTCTGACTGCCATTCCATTGTAATTACGTTGTATAGCTTTACTGTATATTTTTGTAATTATCTAGTGCGCCCTTAAGGCAAATTAAACCATAAAATTAATCTTGGGCTGATGCTTTTACTCTGATCACGAATCTTAGAATACCCAGTGGGTAGCAGGACACCTTCCCCGGCGGCCATTTGCTCTAGGTGCAGTTCTCTTACTGACCTGAGAGACAAAGGGGGGCGCCGGAAAGCTGTACCTGTGGAGTTACGTCCCATTGGTGACGTGGGAGGAAAGGGATCGTCCGTCACATTTGGTAGCGGCGGTGGTATCAGAAGCTGTGATACCCGGGCTACCGTGTGGCGGCCGGCTGAGTTCCTCACAAATTGGTGGCAGCGGTGGGATCAGAGTAATAGTGTGCATGGGACCCCTACTCCCAGACACTAGAGACTACCAGCAGTACTTTCACTGCTGGGGTCTTAAGGTCAGCCCAGCACTAGACGGTCAGAGTGTAAATATAACAAGTTGTGTGCAAGGTCAGGGTTGCAGCTGTGTTTCAGTGACCAAAGGTTCCCAAGATGGCGGAAGGCACCAGGAGTAGGGCAAAGGGGGAGGCCAATGCTGTGGTCTATGATGAGTTCGATACCGATGGAGGCGAGGGGGAGCTCAGCCAGGGCTCCCCAAGGAGCCCGACCCCCGTGCTCAGTCTCACAGTGGACTGCCCACCCCCTGCCCGTCCCAGCCTGTCCAGATCGGAGACCCTCTTCCAAGCGGCTATGGCGCAGCTCGAGGCTGGTAATGACGCCGCCTATGAAAGACTCCTGGTGGCGGCAGAGACAGCAGCAGAGCGTGAGCAAGCAGCGGCAGAGAAAGCAGCGGAGCGTGCGCAAGCAGAACGCCGTGAAGCTGCGGAGCGTGAGCAAGCAGCGGCAGAGAGAGCAGCGGAGCGGGAGCATACAGAACGCCGTGAAGCTGCAGAGCACCGGCACCGACTGGAGATGGCTCAGCACGGGCCCCCACTGGATGCACTAGGCCCACTGGAGACAAGGGCTCCCAAGGTCCGGGCGGAGGACTTTCCCTTGCTTGAAAAGGATGGAGACCTGGATTCCTTTTTGCTGGCTTTTGAGAGGACATGCCTCCAACATCATCTGGCCCCGGATCAGTGGGCAAGGTACCTGACCCCCGTTTGAGGGGTAAGTCCCTGGAAGTTTTGGGGGACTTACCTGCCGGGGAGGAGCAGGACTACAACAGCATCAAGCGGGCCCTGATCCAGCACTACAACCTCACCCCGGAGTCGTACCGCAGGAAGTTCAGGAGCCTGCAGCGGGGTTCAAAGGACACCTGGACCGACCACATGCGGGCCCTGTTGAGAGCTGCGGAGCACTGGACCTCGGGTCTAGAGCTCACTACCCGCCAGGAGGTCCAGGAACTGTTTGTCGTGGAGCAATTTTTGTGGAACTGCCCAGAGGACCTCCAGCAGTTCCTCCGTGACCGGAAACCAAAGGGGGCTTCGGCTACAGCTGCCCTGGCAGACGAGTATGCCAACAACAGGGCGCCGGAGCCAAAGAAGCCTGCCAGCAGCACCTGGAGAGGGGTAAGCCCAATCCTGCCCCAGCCCCATATCCAGCCCCCAGAGTGCAAGGGGCGTACCCCCCTGCTGCCCTCTCCAGGCCAGGAACAGAACCCCAGACGTTGCCATAATTGCAATCAGCCAGGACACTTTAAGGCTGCATGTCCCCAGCGCCAGAAGGCCCCATCCCTGTCCCAGAAACCGTCCACTGTTTTGTGTGTGGGAGGGGGTGGTGGGAGGTCCCTAGACAATTACCAACCCGTCACCATCGGCCGCTCAGCGGTCATGGGACTGCGGGACACAGGCGCTGAACGAACCCTGGTACGCCCTGAGGTGGTGTCCCCTCAAGACTTGGTACCTGGGAAAACCCTTTCCGTCTCCGGAATTGGAGGCGTTGAACCGGCGCTGCCCGTTGCCAAGGTGTATTTGGATTGGGGTGCCGGGAGGGGGATGCGGGAGGTGGGAGTAACGCCGAATATTCCTGCAAATGTGTTGCTTGGGACCGATTTGGGGCGGCTAGTGTCCCAGTATGTGGCCACTGAACCCCCAAGTCCGGCTCCCCAAGAATGTCATGACTCTACTGTGAATGCTAATGTTAATGTATTGAATGTGCCTCCAACAGTGGAGGAGGGAGTGAAACCTGATGGTAAGCCATGCACTGACACTACACACACAGGGCTCACAGTGAGGACAGGTGAGGAGGCTGTAGGGGAGAGCTCAGAGGTGGAGGGAGGGGCTGCTATGGGCATTGTAGGGCCCCTAAGTGAATCCAGCCTGCTGAGTCTAGAGCCCCTGCAGGAAGAGGAACAGGCCATGGGGGGAGGGGGTGTCCCGGGAGAGGAGCCACCAGGTAGGACCCCAGGTCAGGAGTTCCCCACATCCGGGATGTCAGGAAGTCAGGGAAGTCTGCCTGACCCGGCGACTTGGTCAGAGGAGGAGGGAAAGCAGGCGCTACCCGTGGTCTCAGCGGTCGTGGCCGCTGTTACCAGGAGTGGGAGCGCTGAAGCCCAAGGAGCCTCGCGGAGGTCCGACGGTTTCCCCCTCTTGACCAAGTGGCTGCCGAGTCAGACAGTAGCCAGGAGACAGATCCCGGGGAACTGACAGAGGACAGGGCAGTTTCGTCAATTCTTGCCATATCTAGTCAGGGATTTCAGGCAGCGTTGGAAGCTGACCCTAGCCTGAAGACTCTCAAGGAACAGGCGGCACAGCCTCCCCTGGAGTCCGACCGCGAGCGAGTGGTCTGGGACCAGGGACGGCTGTACCGGGTAACGGTCCAGCAGGGTTCACCGGAGGCGTGGCCCAGGGACCGACAGTTAGTGGTGCCCCATCCGTTCAGGGCGGAATTGTTGCGGATCGCACACGAGATTCCAATGGCCGGACACTTAGGGATCACTAAAACCAGGGCCAGGCTAGCTCAGCATTTCTACTGGCCTGGAATGAGGACCGAGGTGATAGCCTACTGCCGTTCATGTGACACCTGTCAGAGGGTGGGGAAGGCGGGGCCGCGCCCCAAAGCCCCACTGGTAACTCTGCCCATCATCGAAGAGCCTTTCTCGAGGGTGGCTGTGGATCTCATTGGACCTCTGTCCACTCCCAGCCGCTCCGGGAAATGCTTCATACTAACGGTAGTGGACTATGCCACCCGATACCCGGAGGCGGTAGCTTTGTCGTCCATTCGGGCCGACAAAGTGGCCACTGCCTTACTGGAGATTTTCTCCAGAGTGGGGTTTCTCAAGGAAATGCTCACCGACCGAGGGACCCAGTTCATGTCGCAGCTGATGGAGTCTCTCTGTAAGCAGGTACAGGTGCAACATCTGGTGGCCAGCCCGTATCACCCACAGACCAATGGCTTGTGTGAGCGGTTCAATGGCACCTTAAAGCAGATGCTGAGGATGTTGGTCGACTCCCACGGGAGAGACTGGGAGCGGTATCTCCCACACCTGCTGTTTGCCTACCGGGAGGTTCCACAGGCCTCAACGGGGTTCTCCCCCTTTGAGCTCCTGTACGGGCGACGTGTACGGGGGCCCCTTGCTCTGGTGAAGGAAGCATGGGAAGGGGATTTAGCCACCCCTGGAGTGTCGGTCATTGAGTATGTCGTGCGCTTCCGGGACCGAATGATGGCCTTGACACGGCTGGTGCATGACAATATGGCCCAAGCTCAGGCTGACCAGAAGCGATGGTACGACCAGAATGCTTGTGAGCGGACCTACCAGGTGGGTCAAAAGGTGTGGGTACTGGTCCCCGTACCACAAAACAAGCTTCAGGCGGTCTGGGAGGGTCCATACCTCGTGCACGAGCAGCTCAACGCCGTCACCTACCTGGTCACCCTGGACCACGCCCGTGGAAGGAGGAAGGCCTTCCATGTGAACATGATGAAGGCCCATCATGAGCGGGAGGCTTATGCTCACCCAGTGTGCAACCTTCCAGAGGAAGGAGAGGCAGAAACCCTCCTCGATCTGCTCACCCAAGCCAAGGCGGGTGGATCCATCGAGGATGTGGGGGTTGGCCACCAGCTCTCGGAGGACCAACGTTCCCAGCTGGGGGCCACCCTACACCCCTTCCGGGAGCTGTTCAGCAGCCTGCCCGGAAGGACTGAGGCAGCAGTCCATGACGTGGACACTGGTAACCACCCCCCAATCCGGCGTTCAGCATATCGGGTCTCTCTTGAGGTGCAGCAGCAGATGCGCCAAGAGATAGACGAGATGCTGAGGCTGGGGGTGATCCAAGCGTCCAACAGCGCGTGGGCTTCGCCTGTAGTCCTCGTCCCTAAAAAGGACCGAACTACGCGGTTCTGCGTGGACTACAGGGGGCTCAACGCTGTGTCGGTCACCGATGCGTACCCAATGCCGCGTATCGATGACCTGCTCGACCAGCTGGCCGGGGCCAAGTACCTGACCATCATGGATCTGAGCAGGGGGTATTGGCAGATTCCCCTGACCCCTAGGGCACGGGAACGCTCTGCCTTTATCACCCCATTCGGACTGTACGAGTCCACGGTGATGCCCTTCGGCATGAAGAATGCCCCTGCCACTTTTCAGCGGATGGTCAACACGCTGCTCGAGGGACTGGAAGGGTATGCGACCGCGTACCTGGATGACATTGCCATCTTCAGTCCCACCTGGGAGGATCACCTAGAGCACCTGGCGCAGGTGCTCGGGCGGATCCAGCGAGCAGGCTTGACCATTAAGCCGGAAAAATGCCAGCTGGGTATGAGTGAGGTCCACTACCTGGGACACCGGGTAGGTGGGGGAGCTCTGAAGCCAGAGCCCGGGAAGGTGGATGCCATCGCATCCTGGCCCACCCCCAGGACCAAGAAGCAGGTGATGTCCTTTTTGGGTACTGCTGGGTACTATAGGAGGTTTGTTCCGCACTATAGTGCCCTGGCCAAGCCCCTAACGGACCTCACCAAGAAAAGGCTGCCCGTCGCAGTCGACTGGACAGTCGCCTGCGAGACAGCTTTCCAGGCGCTCAAGACCGCCCTTTCTAGTTCTCCTGTACTACAGGCAGCCGACTTCACGCGGCCATTCTTAGTGCAGACCGACGCCAGCGACTTCGGCCTCGGTGCTGTGCTCAGCCAGGTTGACACTACGGGCCATGAACACCCCATTTTGTACCTGAGCAGGAAGCTCCTGCCGAGGGAAGTGGCCTATTCCACGATGGAGAAGGAATGTCTGGCAATTGTGTGGGCCCTGCAGCGTCTGCAGCCATACTTGTACGGACGCCAATTCACCGTGGAAACAGACCACAACCCCCTCAGCTGGTTACACACGGTCTCTGGGACGAATGGGAGGTTGCTACGCTGGAGCCTCGCTCTCCAACAGTACCATTTCACCATTCGCCACAAAAAGGGCAGTGACCATGGTAACGCTGATGGGTTGTCCCGGCAAGGAGAGGGTGCGGTAGGGCGCACGGGGGAACACAGGAATGTGATACCCCCTAGCGCCCTCAAAAGCAGGGAGGTGTAAGGAAAAGGTTGTCGCCATTTTGTATAGGGCCTGTACCAGCCTCCATTTTGTCAGTTCACACAGCCACAGACTTTTAGCTACACATTGCCTATTAGCATATCCAGTACGACAGGTTTTGATGTCCACTAGGAATCAATAGGCCTTTACATGCTAATTAGTCTAGGCCAGTGACTGAATGAGATGGTCAGTCGTATGGTAAATAGCCCAAGCTCAGGCATTGTTTCCTGTTCCATATGAATTGCAGGCCAATTAATATGCGTGCTTCAAAGCAATGGGGATGGGCCTAGCAGGTCTAAAAAACTAGCCATGACCAGGCTGCTGGTCTCATTCCATTTCTCACACAGAAGCCAAGAAGATGGTCTAGGAAAGACCAAGGGACTATTCAGGAACTGAAGACTGTACCTGGGAATGGCAGAGCCAAGGCCTTCCCAAGACCATAATACCCGGTAATATTGATCCATAGCTTATACCTTTTAGCCTTGTACATTATTGTTGTATTTTTACTCTGACTGCCATTCCATTGTAATTACGTTGTATAGCTTTACTGTATATTTTTGTAATTATCTAGTGCGCCCTTAAGGCAAATTAAACCATAAAATTAATCTTGGGCTGATGCTTTTACTCTGATCACGAATCTTAGAATACCCAGTGGGTAGCAGGACACCTTCCCCGGCGGCCATTTGCTCTAGGTGCAGTTCTCTTACTGACCTGAGAGACAAAGGGGGGCGCCGGAAAGCTGTACCTGTGGAGTTACGTCCCATTGGTGACGTGGAAGGAAAGGGATCGTCCGTCACATTTGGTAGCGGCGGTGGTATCAGAAGCTGTGATACCCGGGCTACCGTGTGGCGGCCGGCTGAGTTCCTCACAGGGACCATTATTTTTGGCCCCCCCCCAGCTACTAACATCTGCCCCCAGACACCCCAGAAAGGGCAAATCTCTAATTAGATTTGCCCTTTCTGGCACTTTGCCCGTCTATTCCCATTGCCCTGTAGCGATGGCGAATGGGTTAATAAGGGGTTAAAATGACCTTGCAATTGAAAGGTCACTTTAAGCCAGGTTAATAATTGAGAGCTGTCAATTAGACAACTATCAATTATTAATCCTATTGTATGAAAGAAAAATCAAACACACACACTTTAATAAAAAAGAAGTTTAATGAAATAATCACACAGTTTTTGACCATATTTTATTTTCCTGCTAAAACCATTTCCTGTAATAAAAATAAAATAATAAAGCAAAATTATTCTTACCAATCCGATGTACAGTCAGGTCCCACGGTGTAATCCTTCAGAAAGGGTTAATGTTTACTGCAGGGACCGCAGCTAATGCTGCAGCCTCACAGTAAACCCCCAAATGAATGAGTTCCTCTCCTGGCTGACAGGAGAGGAAGTGGAAAGCTTAATTGATTGCTTTCCACTTTCACTTCAGGTCAGCCAGGGACACAATCAGTGACGTCAGAGGGAACTGGTTAACAAAAATAGGGGATCCCCTCGAAAAAAATTGGCGTGGGGTCCCCCTATTTTTGTTAACCAGCCAGATGAAGCAGACCGCTGAGGCCTGCATTTTCAGGCTGTTAAGGAGCCAAGATCCATGGACCTTGCCAGCCTGATAATACCAGGCCACAGCAGTCTGCATATCTTGGCTGATTAACAAAAATTGGGGTTCCCCTCGAAAAAAATTGGCGTGGGGTCCCCCCTATTTTTGTTAACCAGCCAGATGAAGCAGACCGCTGAGGCCTGGTTTTTCAGGCTGATAAGGATCCAATATCCATGGACCTTGCAAGCCTGATAATACCAGGCCACAGCAGTCTGCTTAGCTTGGCTGGTTAACAAAAATAGGGGATCCCCTCGAAAAAAAAACGGCGTAGGGGTCCCCCTATTTTTGTTAACCAGCCAAGTAAAATGCAGACTGCTGCGGCCTGGTATTAAAAGACTGTCAATGCCCATGGATTTTGGCCCTCAACAGCCTGATAATACCAGGCTACAGCAGCCCCACATTTGGCACATCAAAAGATGTGCCAATTGTGTCACTTTACCCGGCTTTTCCCACTTGCCCTGTAGCAGTGGCAAGCGGGGTAATAAGGGGTTAATGTCACCGTTGATTGCACGGTGACAATAAGCCCGGTTAATAATGGAGAGGCCTCAATAAGACACCGATCCATTATTAATCCCAAAGTTATTAAATGCATAAAAAAAAGACAAAGCAAGAAAAAAGTATTTTAATGAAATAAAAGAGACAACACAGTTTTCATTTCTTTTATTGTACTCTCATTCCTGCGACGCCATCGATCTTCTGTAAAAAAAGAAAAAAAACAAACCAACAGTATACCACCTGTCCGACGCAGTCCATAGTAACGACAGTCCCACGACGATCCAGCTCTGCTACATCGCAATGACAGGCAGAGCCTGACATCCCGGTGCAGCACAGCTGATTACCTGCTTCCCCGGCGGTGACGTCATCGGACTGACTGCTTTACGGCCGGGATTACCCAGCAGTCACTGCAGTTATCGCGAGAAACTGCATGTGACCGCCGGGGAGAAGAGGATGGCGGCCATTAAGCAGTCCGGGATGTGACCGCCGGAGATCTTCTGCCGGGTAAGTGCCGCTGACTCCTGACAGACCCGACCGACGGACACTGACAGTGACAGACCCAACGACGGACACAGACAGTGACAGTGACCATCCCGATTCCGGTATCCGATATGACGAAAATATCGGTATTCAGAATCGAAAGGCCGATACAGCTAATATCGGCCGATACCTGATATTTGCAGTATCGTATCGCTCAACACTACTCAGGATACCTGCTAGCGTAATCTAGAACTATGAGGATGTGTTGATGACCCCTTGGTGATTTATTAACCGGACCCACCAGATCCATGGCTATTGTCTCAAACGGTACCTCTATAATTGGTAATGGTAATGGCACCAAGGGACTCCGAAAATGAGGCTGCGGACTGGTTACCTGGCACACGGGACAAGAGTTACAATACTGTTTAACTTCTTCATAGACCCCTAGCCAGTAAAACCGTTATAGAATTCTGTCTAGGGTTTTCTTTTGTCCCAAATGTCCCCCTAGTACATGCGCATGCGCTAAGTCCATTACCAACCTCCGATATGACTGCGGTACCAGCAATTGCTCGACAATTTCCCCATGTATTTTTTCAACCCGATACAGCAAATCTTGGTTCATCTCGAATTGGGGAAATACTCTAGCTGCCCCGAGGTGTTGGGGTTCCCCATTGACAACCAGTACATTTTCACGGGCTGGAGTCAACGTAGGGTCACGTAGTTGCGCCGTAACAAAATTGTCACCTGCCACATTTAACTATGAGAATTCTGGTCCCGGTGGCAAATCTTCCATCTCCCCAGCTAACACTTCTATAGGAGAGGGGTTTTCCTCCTCCACCGAAGGCAAAGGTACTCCTACCGCCAGTACATCTTCCTCTGGGCCACCAGGTTCATGCCCGATTTCAGGAGAATGCAACCTGGTTGCCACTGGTGCCGACGACTGTTCTGTGGGAGGGGTAATTACAGGCCAAAGCACAGAAAATAACGGAAAATCTCTCCCCATTATTACCTCATAATGCAAATTAACCACCACCCCCACCTCGTCTCACCTCCTCCCCGCTGACGTGTTTATCATCACCAGGGCGGTAGGATAATGTTTTAAGTCCCCATGAATACACAACACACCCATTTTCAGAGCAGTATACTCGCTGATTTGGACGTGGCTGGCTCCTTTAGGGTCACGAGACTAACTGAGTCCAGTACAGCCACAGCAGGGTTACCCTCCACCTCCACTTTACACAAATGGTTCATACTGGGTCCCTCTGGTTTGCCCACTGCACACATGTGTTCTGCATAGTGAGACTGATAGTAGCCAAAGTTGTTGTCCATGGGCTCAGTCAGGTGGGGGCAATCAGCTCTCACATGTCCTGGTTCTTGGCACCGCCAACAGATTATGGGGCCCCTTTCGTTCCCCGACCCGTCCTGGGCGGCCCTCCGAGTCTCTGCTCGCTGAGCTGTGGGTGAAGGTTTGGGGAATTTACTTGATACCTTCCGGGTAGTCTCTCCCTGTATCTCCTTGGTAGCCCCATATCTTTCAATGAGGTCTACCATTTGGAGACCATCAGTAGGGGCTGCCTGTCCAACCCATGTTTGAAGGGTGTGGGTCAAAGTTCTCCAGAATTTATCAGTCACTATACGATCCAGCATAGCGCGGGGTGACAACACCTCCGGCTGCAACCACTCTTCTATCAGGTGTATCAAGTCATAATACTGGTACCGAGCTGGCTCGGAAGGGGAAAACTTCCACTGGTGTACCCGCTGGGCCCGGACCAAAACATTTACCCCAAGACGTGCAAGTATCTCACCCTTGACGCTCTCATAGTCCTCCTGTTGCTCGGGGGGTAGGTCCCTATAGGCTTTTGCGGGTCCTGAAGTCAAAAACAGAGCCACGATCTCGGCCCACTGGTCCCGGGGCACTCTCTCCCTTTTTGCCACGCCTTCAAACATCTCCAGGTACACCTCGACGTCATCTGATTGCTCCATATTTCGGATCGGTGTACGCACCGCTTTACGGACATCCTGGCATCCCCGGGCAGCTCCTGCTGTCTGCGGCGCTGTGATGTGCTGCATCAGTAGACTATTTTTTTCCTGTTGCTGTCGATTAAATATCTGCTGCTGCTCCATAGCCTGCTGCTGTATAGCCTGCTGCTGCTGCATAGCCTGCTGTTGCTGCTGTGTAGCCTGCTGTTGCTGTCGCATAGCCTCCACCAGCATTTTTACTGTGTTCTCCATCTTCGGACAGTTATCCACCGGGTTTTACGTCACTTTCTTTACCCAGGACATTTAGTGTCATGCAGGAAAAAACAGCCTGACCTCACTGCGTTGCCCGCATTGAAGCCACCAATTGTAGGGATCCGCTCTGGTAGGCAGGGCTGGGCCGCAGTAATGAGGCAAACACACAGCCTTTTAGTTCAAATTTCAGTGGTTTTAATCATGATTTCAACAAAAAGTCCAGATAACAAAATAAAAACAGAACATAAATCACTACAGTTTGGAGAACCACTGGTCCCAGACTCACCCTTGCTTGGGACGGGCTTAACTAAGCGGCTGCAGGTCAGCAGAGACCGCCAGGTCCCATTCCGGGTGGTCTGGTACTCGCTTCCTGGTGCACACTGGCACACAGTAACAAAACAATCTTCCAGGCTGACTCCAGCCAAACTCCTTCCTTCCACACACCAACTACAACAGCTCCTTATTTTATAGGCCTACTCCACACCCTCAGGTGAGGTACACATAAGCTGACCAGATCACGTTACTATGACCTTATCACAGGTCCTTGTGATCATATAAAATCATGAGCAAACTTCAGTCTGCTAGAAGAAATATATCTCCCATCCAGCAAGATCCCCTTTGGTGTACCACACCGGCAAGAAGTCTCCTGTTCCCTACACATGCACAGAAAAACCCATGTCGAACATGCTCCAAATAGGGAAGAGCCGTCACCCTGATTGTTATGCTTAAAACAGGAAAGATTGAAGTTTTCAAGGCCTAAAATGATAAATTTTACTAAGAAATATGGACAAATATTAATTTGTCATCACAGCGCATATCTGCACATGGCTAGTAGAAATGGTAACAAAAACTAAAACATAGTGTTTACTTTTGGAAATTAATGCATAAAACTAAATTTCATAATTATCAATTAATGGTTCTTAAGGAACGTTATCTGTACCTGTAAGATAATGCAGTCAATGGATGTACGAATCATAAACATCATCATCATCCTCACGAGTTTTATTTATGACAGACATAATAAAATACAAAGACTGAGGACAACTGTAACTTCACACACCATATATGAAATGGCCAGCATCTAAACCTGGTAATAATGCGCAATAATAAATAATTACACCTAGAAAGTGCATCATGCATACTAACAATAGGTAGTTAGACCTGCAAGTGCTGGTGAAACAACCACAACAGATATAAATTAATAATGCTATATAGCTATCACAGTGCATAGTTACTCATGGACAATGTCGATCTAATACTGTACCTCAATAAAGGCAGCGTCACCCATCATGCTTGTTTGTCTTGTAGATTGTTGAAGAGGGAATTTTTTTTTTTTTTTGGTTTTTTAAATTCCTTTTTATTTGTATTTTCAAATCAAAAATGCCACATAAGGCGTTACACATCTCATCCGTTAACAAATAGGAAGTGAAGCGCAAAGTTTGGTCTGGCCCCATCTGAACCATATCTGGCAGGGTCACTGATACGGGTGCGTGGTCAGATATAGCTACGTTGTGCACATGTGCCTCTTCCACTCCCCTTACTAGCTCCTGTGATAGCAATATATAATCTATTCTTGACCAAGAGTCATGTGCCGACGAATAGAAGGAATATTCACTGCCATCTGTGTTCAGGTGTCTCCAAATGTCTACAAAGTTAGTCGTGTCTAGCAAGGGTTTCAAACGTGTGTCATGTGATCGCACAGTCGTTCGCATCGACCGACGGTCTTCACTGGTTCGATTCACCGTGTTTAAGTCACCACCTACTATTTTCAGTGAAATTGTGTCTTGAAGTATTCGTGCCTCCAATTCTCGGAAAATGGTCCATTGTCTTCTGTGGGTCCGAATATGTTATAAATACTATAGGTTTTGTTGTCAAGTGATACTGATATTCTCACACAACGACCATCTGTGTCATTTTCGGAGTCAATCACCTTGCACTTGAAGTGCTTGCTGATTAATGTCAATACCCCTGTCTTGCGCTCCGTGCCCTGTGACCCGTAACTGTCTCCCATCCAAATTTGTGCATGGGATGAAAATCAGTCACCTTCAGATGTGTCTCTTGGAGAAGTGCTAATTCCGGTTTCCACCGGCGGAGGTACCTCAGAATCATTGTGCGCTTCTCCAGCGCCCGCAAGCCTTTGACATTGCAGGAGATGATCTTCATATTGAATGGGCGGCAGAAAAGTTATGAGTGTGCTGGAGGAGACGGTGTACCCTCTTATGGCCGTCGTTGGCACCAACCTGCGAGGAAAGGAGGAAGTAGCACCACAATATCAAATACCAAATCAAGATATATTGACAATTCCAGGATTAATTATTGGAGAGAGGTCCCTTGCTACCCTTTTCTAGTAACTCTTGTTTAACAATAAACCGCTGTAAGCGGTCGTAGTCTCTCCACCACTACCTCTGTTTATGTGACTTCCTTTTTTCTAAACTGTGAGGAGATTACCCCCATCCTCCCAGGCTATTCAGTGTACCCCCCCATGTGTCCAAAGCATGAAACCCCAATAGCCTGCATTCACTTATTGTTCCTCCATATGTAATGTTGAAGTCAGTTGTCCCACGTGTATCAAGATACCCTCTCTCATGAGAGATCTTCAACATCTAATATCAATTAACTAATTTAACCATCTAAAATTGCAGCAAAGCTATCATGCTTAGCATAGGTATGAAGGAACTCCAATAGAAACGGCTCAAACAGCAAATATATCTCATATGTAATTTAACGTGGAGAGAATCTCTTTCATCTTTCCTGATCTCCTTCATGAACTGCCATCTTGTCATCGTCTGCGTGGGGAGAACCTGGAACTGCCTCGCTGTACCTCCCTATCACTTTGTGGATTTCGTTCCAAGGCTGCTTCGGCTTGTTCTGGTGTGTCATAAATGACATATGTCCCGTCAGATCTTTGTAACCGCAAACGCGCTGAGAACAGTAGTTGAAAGCGAACATCTCGCTCAAACAACGTTGTGCAAATGGAACTGAACGCCCTCCTCTTCTTTGAGACCGATACTGAGAAGTCCTCAAAGAGCAGAATCTCATAGCCATGGAGTAGCACTGGGCGCCTCGCTTCTCTGAATGGCCGTAACAATGAAACTTTGTCGTTATAATCTAACAGCTTCATTATTACTTGCCGTGGTCTGTACATCGTTGGTTTCAATGCCTCCCCTCGCCTGTTGTTGTTTTGCGGCGGTCCCACACTGTCGTCGCTGTTATCTCGTTAACCCTTTCCTCCTCGGAATGTGGTACCAGAGAAAATAAGACACAGACCAAAGTGTGCGTCAATAGACTCTGCGTTTATTGCTAACAAAGGGATTCATATACACCCCTGAAGCAGGAAGCGGAATTACCATATATGGCAGTTAATACAACATAAACATAAAATGCTAGTTTCACTTTAAAAACTTCATTCTTGGCTTTTGGCCTTGTTTAGCTCCTAGTACAGAGCGTATCTTCTCAGGCGAGGTGGAATGTATTGTATTGACTAAAACGAGGAACATCTTATCTTGTCTCCTGGTACACGTCAACCTATCGGTTAAAAAGAAAATAAGGCCTCTGAACTTTAGAAAAATGCTGGTTCAGCGATCACATTTCCCTCCTTTTGTTCCTTCATTTAATCAATACACATCTTCAAACCTCCTCTGTCTCCTAGTACATCGTTTAATACACATCAAACAAATTTTAAACACTAAATAGATAGCAAGACATATCAATAAAACCTGTAGGCCAGCTTGTATTATCCCAGTCAGCCATCCCCCTTTACCTTTTAACCAATTTGCGGGGTTAAGAAAGGAGAAAGTATTTGCCCACCATGAATCTTGATTCTTTAGATTTGCCTCATCATATAGTTTCCTTAACTTTATGACATTCTCTAGCTTATGTTTAAGGGTTAAAACACTAGAATTATCAATATAATGACAACATGCAGGTCCAATAATCTGGCACATCCCTCCTTGAGCTGCAGTCAGGTAATCTAACACGAGGGTATGTTGGTTAGTAACAATAATTAACTGGTTCTGTACTGCAAGGGACCCATTCATGATATCTAAAATATCCAATATTTGATCATCTAGGTAATCTGTGGATTCTACCAACTTGTCCCATGTCTGAGTTATCATACGGTAGATAACTAATGCACTGAAAAATTTATTTGCTATCCCCATCTCCACTATGTGTGGTCTCCCATTTGGGCGAGGTCTATTGTCTGCAGATCGTTTATGTAGTGTATGTTTTGGAATAGACAATGGATTTAATCTATCTGGAGTGATGAGATAGGTGGCTGGTGTCAATCTAGTTAGGGTGCATTTCCCGGTGACTCCTACTGGAAGCCACTTAAATGCCTTGTCCCCACACACCCAATACATTAATGGTGGAAGGTTCCATATAGCTGAATGCTGTAATACTAATCGGTGTGCCAAATCTATAAACTTTGAAATATTACTCATCATGCACCATCCGGGCTTTTGTCCTAGTGGGGAACAGTATCCTGCGGTAGGTTCTCCGCAGGTGGGAGTGTTCTTCTGATACCCTTCATCTTTATTACACCTCAGGTTACCTGGTTTGTAAGCACAAGTTTCATCATTTCCATTCTTAAAGAAAACATTATTTTCCCATCTATCAGTGTGTAGGTATCGTTCTAATAGGGAGGGTTTGAAAGCATCTAAGCTTCCTGTAGTGACCCCAAAACTTATCTTTAACCCCTGTGTCGGTATTTCTCCCAAAGAGGTTATACTAGTTCTATTTCTGGGTACCCATGCCCCACCTTCAAAAAATAGATACTGTATTGGAATTATCTGTCCTGTTAGATTTCCCTGCCACCATGGAAAATCAGTCCAACCCACTACCGGTATTCCTACCGTAGTGTTCCAAAGTTTTTGAGTGGCATTGTTGCTTAATGTGTCTGCACAGTTACCCAAGAGTTAATTTCTTCCCACGAGACTGGGACTGCAAGAAATGGTAGACTGGTGGATGTCACCGGCGCATGTGTACAAATCCAACAGTTTGCAACAGTTTTGGTTTTGTTCTTTCAGTCCATCCACTAAAGCTAAGTGGTGTCTAATGAATCTGTTATCATCACCATCTACTCGGCTAAGTCTGTTCCAAGCATCCGTTATTGCAAGGATGCAAGCAAATGTCATTAGTAGCATCATTCCTCTTCTGGAGGCTCTCCAAGGATCTTCTTACAATGCGATGCGTGGATCCAAGTTTCCTTGCCTTGTAGCTTGACTGCGGTACTTGTCGTCAGTAGAACTTGAAAAGGTCCATCAAATCTCGGATCCAGACTCTTTCTCACGTGTCTTTTAATGACTACCCAGTCTCCGGGCTGCAGACTGTGACTCCCAGGATCCTGGTTCGGATCTGGAAGAGAACTGAAGACATTATCATGTACTTTCTTGAGTCTTTTATGCAAATCCCTTACATATGAGCTTAATACATGGTTACTCATTTCCAGTGCTTGGGGAAAGAAACATCCTAAGCTAGGCACTTTGCCAAACAGTACTTCATACGGAGAAAGTCCAGTTTTTCTATTTGGAGTGTACCTTACTGAGTATAGGGCTAATAGTAAACATTCAGGCCAAGATTTCCCTGTTTCAGCCATGGCCTTTTGGATTTTTAACTTCAATGTCCCATTTAGTCTTTCTACTTTCCCACTGCTCTGTGGGTGATATGGGGTGTGGAAAGCTTGTTGAATTCCCAGAGCTGTCAAGACTTCATTCATTATTTCACCTGTGAAATGTGTACCTCTGTCACTTTCGATCACTTCTGGTACTCCATACCTGCACACCACCTCCGCAAGCAGCTTCTTTGCGGTTGCCGCAGCCGTAGCCTTGGCAATCGGGAAAGCCTCCGGCCAACCTGAGAATAAATCAGAACACACCAACACGTACTCCCATGATCCTGATTTTGGCAGCTGAATATAATCAATCTGCAGTCTCTGGAAAGGATAGAGGGGCCGAGGGGTGTGTTTGGGTGGTGTCTTGACTACCCTTCCCTGATTATGTGTAGCACATACCATGCATCCCTGGATCAAACCTTCTATACAGGTGGAAAAGCCTGGTGCCACCCAATGCTTCTGCATGACGCTCATTACAGCAGTTTTGGACTGGTGGGTTGGCCCATGTAACATCTGGGCAACCGCAGGGTACAACGCCCTTGGAAGGCATCGGCGCATCCCTCTTCCCCATACCCCAGTTGCTGCATTCAGACATGCACCTTCTTTTTCCCACTTTTCTACTTCCTCCTGGCGCACCTGAGCCTGCATCTGGGCTAAGGCATCCTCCGACACAAAGGGATTTTTGGGAGCGCTTACCTGGTGCATCGTTACCCGTTGGAGTGGCCTACTGGCTGCTGTTTTTGCTGCTGCATCGGCCATTGCGTTTCCTTTACTCACCTGATCAGTGCATCTGGTATGTGCTTTAACTTTTATGACAGCTACCTCTTTTGGTAATTGTAATGCATCAATTAACTGCTGGACTGCGTCAGCATTTTTAATGGGATGTCCTGCTGCCTTCAGGAATCCTCTAGATTTCCAAATTGGACCAAAATCATGAGCTATACCGAATGCGTATCTAGAATCTGTGTAGATGTTAACAATTCTACCTTCAGCTATCTTACAGGCCTCGGTCAGAGCCTTAAGTTCAGCCTCCTGGGCCGACTGATGTGGGAGCATTGGTTCTGCTTTGATCACTGCATTCAGGGAGACGATGGCATACCCGGTGTGGAAGGTACCTGAGTCATCTTGGTGGCGAGATCCATCTACAAAAAATTCAAAATCAGCATTAAGTCTTTCAGTTTCAAACACTGTGGGTAGGCCTACTGTTTCCTGTGCCATAAGCTGAACACAATCATGAGGAATCTCCTCTCTTGGATCTTCTTTGTACAATAACCTGACCCTCCTTTAGATCCGAGAGAGGTAACAATGTGGCAGGATTAAGTGTGGTACATCTCTGCAAAGAAACATTTGGAGGCATTAAAAGTGCACATTGCAATCGAAGGTGACGTGCAGCTGAAAGGTGTGCCGGTTGCACCTGGTTCAGTATGGTGTATACATCATGAGGTGTAAGTACTGTCAATGGATGATCAAGCACGATGTCTGACGATTTGTGGAGCAACAGTCCTACAGCATGTAATGCCAGTACACAGGACGGGGTACCTCTAGCCACTGCATCTAGTCTTCCACTGAAATAGGCTACAGGCCTTTGATTGTCACCATGTAACTGAGTCAATACTCCTGCTGCGTGTCCCTGCTGTTCATGGAGATACAGGGTGAATGGTAGTTCATAGTTGGGGGTTCCTAGCGCTGGAGCTGCCACAATCCTGTTTTTGAGAGAATAAAAACAGTCTATACCTTCAGGAGTTAGTTTAAAAGGCACAATGGTGATACAGTCATAGAGAGGCTGCATGAGGATTGATACAGCATGAATCCACTGCCTGCAATAGGAAACCAGCCCAAGAAATGTCCTAAGAGCGGCAACATTAATAGGCATAGGAAAGTTCTGTACAGCTTCTTTGCGAGCGCTGGTCAGCTGTCGCGCCCCTGGTGTAATGCAATGTCCCAAAAAGATAACTGAAGATTTACAAAATTGCAGTTTATCCTTTGACGCTTTACATCCAGCTTGGTACAGAAACAGCATGAGTGATATCGTTGCAGTGCGACACTGTTTCCTGGAGGGGGCACAAATCAGTAAGTCATCAACATATTGCAGAACAACTACTTTTGGCATTTTCCATCTTTCCAGTATCTCTTGCAGACTGGCAGTCTCTACAGGCACTGAAATCACGTATCAAAAAAAAAGACAAAAAATTATTATCTAGTTCAGTCTGAATGCCTGAGAACTTTCACGCTACAGCTTGTAGCCAAAAAAAAACTAGCTTAAAAAAAAAAAAAAATCAAAACCAGGAAACAGATACCTGTCCCGAGTCTCCACATGATGGACATGTGATGTGTGTGACTCTGAATTCTGCTCTTGTGACATGTCAGTGATCTTTTTCTCACAGACGATTTAACACCTTTTCAATCTTATTCACATAAAAAAAATCACGTCCTGGTCCGTTCAAATTAACTTGCTATACATTCTACACGATGCACCACTGCTCTTTTATAGCAGATGGTAATCTATTAACAAACTTCCCCGTTGCCTTTCAAATAACAAATACGCATTATGCAGCATAAAAGCTGCCTGTCTATTTGCTTCTCACGTACTCTGACCTTCTATTCACATGCCTAGCCCTTCGATTCTTACGTACTGTGTCTATTCCAAAAACCTATTCAACAAAGGTGATTTAAAAATCTGAAAACTGCTGCACTCTGGTTCCTGTGCGTCCTCACTGAATGCCCGACGGGAGGGGCTAGTCAAACCGCTGAGCAGTTTGTGTGTCCTTTCTCCCTCAGCCTGTAATTCTCCTTATCTATGGAGCAACCTTGGTCTAAAGCAGGCTGGTAGCGTAGGCTTTTTTTTTTTTCTTCTTTCTACCGCCCTCTGGAATGCCATCTCGCTGCTGCCAGCACTTCCCCCCTCCCTTATATCTCTGCTTGCTGTCACTGACTTCTGCATTATCAGGTCCGGTCCTACCAACATAGCACTTGTATGTCTCATCTATCAGTCTATCGTATCTGGCTTCATCTGCCAATTTCCCTTTTATAAGTGCTTCCAGATCCTGTCTAGTTGCTTTATTAGAGTCAACTGCTCTGAGGGCTCCATGGTCTGTATAACACTGCTGTCTGGGGGGCGCCTGGAGCTTGTCCGTTCAACCTCACCTCCCGCAGCACCCGGGGTACCAGGTACCACTAATGTCCTCATTGGAAATAAATTGGCCGGGGGAGGTCTGGGTCCACCGCAACCTACACAGACATCTACCGTCAGGGGATTCTGCTGTCCACACCTGGGGCAGACCCAACAGTTCGGTTCATGGGAAGTCTGTGGGAAGGTCTGATACTGGGGTGGAGGTAACGTAGGGGGCAAACAGGAGGGTAAATCAGTCGTCCCTGTTTTTGTTAGTCTGTAACATCCGTCTCCTAATTCTTCAGTCTTTTCTTCTAAGTAATCACACGCACTCATCCACAGGTTCACTGTTTTCAACAGTCCTTTGTCTCTCAACCATCCATGATGTGACTTATAGAACCTTTTCCATTTATCACTGTTCAATTCTCCGTTTTCACTCATGCCTGCTTTACACAATACTTTGTCAATGCCTATCAAAGCTTGCTTCCCTTCTCTGCGCACAACTAAATCTTTAGCAGAAATGCCTTCCTTGGCATTTTGGTTCCCCATTTTGTATCTCCTCACCTAGAAGAGATTCTCTTGTCACCAAGACAAGTTTGTCACCAAGACAATTGCGTCACTTAGACTATGTCACCAAGACTCTGTCACCAAGACAGTTGCGTCACTTAGACAATGGGCCACAAAGGTTTCTGAACCATTCCACTGCTCGCTTTCCAAGATTTGTACGCCAACCAAATGAACAATCCGATCACACACATCAAGACAAAACCACAACACAATCATTGAATCCATACTGTTATGTTTCGGTAGCTGAGGAGTGCAGGTAAAAAAGGCAATACACCAGAGCAGTTGGAATCTATGAGATTGCAGTACCCTGACTAACCACCACAACTAGAGGCAGCCGTGGAGCGTTCCTACGTTGGTCCTAGACGCCTCGTCACAGCCTGAGAAACTAACTACACCTAAAGATAGAAAGAGGAAAGCTATCTGCCCCGGAGCAGATCCCCAAAGAACATAGAAAGCCCCCAAACATGTAATGGCGGTTAGACAAGAAGAAATACTGACACAGACAGAAAATAGTATGAGCAAACGTTGGGGCCCAAACTACCTAAATAGAAAAGGATAGGAAGGGCACTTACTGCAATCCCAAAAAACCCTGAAAAGCACCAACTCTACTAATTTCAAAAACACTGAGATCACACGACCTCTACCACTTAAATTAGTTCTCTGGTGTAACAAAATCAAAACAGCAGCCACTGAAAAAACTGGAAAAAGCAAAAGTACAAACATCAGTGGCTGAACTAAACTGAGAGGGCAAAAGCCCCCAGAGGGGATCCTGAAGGCCCCCACAGAAGTGCAGGACAAAATGCAAAAATCAAGCACAAAAAACAAAAAGAAGAAAATGTCTTATCTGTTAGCAGGAGATGCAGACACGACACAGCAGGCTACAAAGGAAACAGGAATCAAGGATTGAGACCAGAACAACTGATCACCGGCAACCCTGATGGGAAGGCGACTCCCTTATATAAGACCAGTCAGTAACACCTGATTCCCAATCCTCACAATTTTCACTGGACAGTCCAGTACCGCTTGTAACCACCAGAGGGAGCCTCTGTTCAGAACTCATTTCAAGTCCATTCACAACAGTACCCCCCCCTTGAGGAGGGGTCACCGAACCCTCACTTGAGCAACCAGGTCGGTCAGGATGAGTTCTGTGATAAGCACGGATGAGTCTCCTAGCATGGATGTCCGAAGCAAACACCCAAGAATTGTCTTCCTGACCATAACCTCTCCACTTAACCAAAAACTGGAGTTTCCGTCTAGAAAAACGAGAATTCAATATTTTCTCAACCACAAACTCCAGATTGCCCTCAACCAGAACAGGGTCAGGAGGCACAGCAGTAGGAACCACTGGCTCAACAAACCTCTTCAACAAGGACTTGTGGAACACGTTATGGATCTTAAATGTCCCTGGAAGAAGCAAACGAAAAGAAACAGGATTAAGAATCTCCATGATCTTATAAGGTCCAATGAACCTAGGCTTAAATTTAGGAGATGCCACTCTCATAGGAATATTTTTTGAGGACAACCAGACCAAGTCCCCCACTTTAAACCGAGGACCATCAGTCCTATGCCGGTTAGCAAACCGCTGGGCCCTCTCCTGAGAGAGGGACAACCTCTCCACTACCTGGTCCCAAATCTGTTGCATACGCTCCACAACAGAGTCAACACCTGGACAGACAGAAGCCTCCGTCTGTCCTGAAGAGAATCGAGGGTGAAACCCAGAATTACAGAAAAATGGAGACATCAAAGTGGCAGAGCTAGCCCTATTATTAAGAGCAAACTCAGCCAAAGGCAAAAAAGAGACCCAGTCATCCTGATCAGCAGACACAAAGCATCTTAGATAAGTCTCCAATGTCTGGTTTGTTCTCTCAGTTTGACCATTGGTCTGAGGATGAAACGCCGAGGAGAAAGACAATTGAACGCCAAGTTTAGAACAAAAGGTCCTCCAAAATCTGGAAACAAACTGGACTCCTCTGTCAGACACAATGTTCTCAGGAATGCCGTGTAAACGAACCACGTGCTGAAGGAACAAAGGCACTAATTCAGAGGAGGAAGGCAACTTAGGTAATGGCACAAGATGTATCATCTTGGAAAACCTATCACAAATCACCCAGATGACGGTCATTCTCTGAGAAACAGGGAGGTCGGAAATGAAATCCATAGAGATATGGGTCCATGGTCTCTTGGGCACAGGCAATGGCATCAACAAACCACTAGAGCGAGAGCAAGGCTTGGAGCGAGAGCAAGTCCCGCAGGACTGCACAAATTCCCTGACATCACGAGACAAGGTAGGCCACCAAAAGGACCGACTAACCAAGTCTCTGGTACCAAAAATTCCGGGATGACCGGCCAACGCGGAACAATGAATCTCAGACATCACACTCTTTTTCCACTGGTCCGGGACAAACAATTTCCCAACAGGACAGCGCTCGGCCTATCCTCCTGACACCCCTCCAGAGCCAGTCTCAAATTGGGCGAGATGGCGGAAAGAACTACACCTTCTTTCAAAATAACAGAAGGATCAGATAACTCAGGAGAGTCCGCAAGGAAACTCCTCGAGAGGGCATCCGCCTTAACATTCTTAGTGCCAGGAAGAAAGGAAACCACAAAATTAAAACGTGTGAAAAACAAGGCCCACCTGGCCTGTCTAGGATTAAGTCGCTTGGCAGATTCCAGATAAACCAGATTCTTATGGTCCGTAAGGACCACCACCTGATGTTTGGCTCCCTCCAGCCAATGTCTCCACTCTTCAAAAGCCCACTTCATGGCCAATAACTCCCGATTACCCACGTCATAATTACGTTCAGTAGGAGAACATTTTCGAGAGAAAAAGGCACAAGGGTTACTTTTGGAGGTCTCTGGATCTCTTTGGGACAAAACGGCACCTGCCCCAATTTCAGAGGCATCAACCTCCACCTGAAATGGCAGAGAAACATCAGGCTGCCGTAGAACAGGAGCAGAAGTGAATCTCTGCTTAAGATCCTGAAATGCAGAGACTGCCTCAGGAGGCCAATTCACCACATCAGAACCCTTTTTGGTCAAATCAGTTAATGGTTTAACAATAACCGAGAAATTACCAATAAATTTACGATAAAAATTGGCAAAACCCAAAAATCTTTGAAGAGCCTTTAATGAAGTAGGTTGGACCCAATCACAGATGGCCTGAACCTTGACCGGGTCCATTTCAATAACAGATGGGGACAAAATGAATCCCAAAAATGAGATCCTCTGTACGCCAAAAAGACACTTTGATCCCTTCACATACAGAGCATTCGCTCTCAAAATCTGGAATACAGTTCGAACATGTTTCACATGAGAGTCCCAGTCATTGGAAAAAATCAAGATATCATCCAAATAAACAATCAGAAATTTATCCACAAAATCCCTGAAAATGTCATTCATGAAGGACTGGAAGACAGAAGGAGCATTAGTGAGCCCAAAGGGCATCACAAGGTACTCAAAATGCCCCTCAGGGGTATTAAATGCAGTCTACCATTCATCCCCGTGCTTAATGCGAATAAGGTTATATGCCCCCCTGAGGTCAAGCTTGGTAAACCAAGTAGCGTTTTTCACCCTGGAAAACAGGTCAGAAATCAAGGGTAACGGATATTGATATTTCACAGTAATATTGTTCAAAAGACGATAATCAATACACGGCCTTAATGAACCATCCTTTTTGGCCACAAAGAAAAAAACCGGCACCTAAGGGTGAAGAGGATGGTCTGATATGACCCTTCTCCAATGACTCCTTGATATAAGACCGCATAGCGTCATGTTCAGGTACAGACAAGTTAAAAAGGCGACCTTTAGGGAATTTACTACCAGGCACTAATTCAATAGCGCAGTCATAGCTCCTATGGGGAGGCAAGGATGCAGATTTACTTTCGCTAAACACATCAGAAAAATCAATCAAAAAGTCAGGAACATCCTGAGCCTGGGGGGAGGCAGAAAAAACAGGAGTGTTGGTATTAACACATTGGCAGCCCCAACTGGTTACAGACACAGATTTCCAATCCAAAACAGGATTATGAGACTGTAACCAAGGGAAACCCAGTACGATAATGTCATGCAGATTATACAGAACCAAAAATTTGCAGCTCTCCTGATGATCAGGTTCAACCCTCATTATCACCTGAGTAGAGAACTCAGGTTTATTCTCAGCCAAAGGGGTAGAATCGATCCCCAGTAGGGGAATAGACTTCCGTAGGGGTATCAAGGGAAACCCACAACGTTTAGCAAAATCAAAATCCATCAGGTTAATAGCTGCTCCCGAATCAACGAAAGCCTGAGCAGAAAATGAGGACAGAGAGCATATCAGAGTAACAGTTAATAAAAACTTAGTCTGAACACTACCCAAGACAACTGAGTGTGCAAAACGTCTTCCCCGCTTTGGGCAGACTGAAATAGCATGAGAGGCATCACCACAGTAGAAACATAACCCATTGCCCTTTCGAAACTCATGACGCTGTGCCCCAGAAACCACTCTATCACACTGCATGGATTCAGAAGCAGGTTCACAAGGCAACACTATTCCACGCATACTTCTCAGCTCACGCAAACGTCTGTCAATTTGAATCACTAATGACATAGAATCATTGAGACCAGAGGGGACAGGGAATCCCACCATAACATCCTTTACATTATCTGACAGACCCTTCCGAAAAAGGGCTGCCAAAGCGTCGTCATTCCATTTGGTCAGGACTGCCCACCTACGGAATCTCTGACAGTACAACTCAGCGTCATAAAGCCCCTGATTTAATGCCAACAAGGCTTTTTCAGCTTGATCAGTGACATTAGGCTCATCGTACAATAACCCCAAGGCCTGAAAAAATGCATCAACATCACTCAAAACAGGATCCCCATGTGTCAGGGAAAAAGCCCAATCCTGAGGATCGCCGCGCAGGAGAGAGATGACAATTTGAACCTGCTGCGCTGCGTTCCCTGAGGACTTAGATTTTAAGGCAAAAAACAATTTACAATTATTTTTGAAATTCAGAAACTTGGCTCGATCCCCTAAAAACAAATCTGGCATGGGAATCCTAGGTTCCACAACAGGCAACCTAGCAAGATAGGCAGCAATACTCCGAACCTCAGTGGCAAGCTGATCCACACGGCCAGACAACTGTGCAAACTCCATTGAGAGAAAAAATCCTCCCCAGCACCCAGAGATACAGAGGGAAAAAAGAAAAAAAAAAAAAATGCAACAAACAGAAAAATATCTCTGACAACTCTGACAACCTTTTTTCTTTCACAATATTTTTCCCTTCTGTGAGTACCATACAATTTTCAATTTTTTGGCCGGTGATACTGTTATGTTTCGGTAGCTGAGGAGTGCAGGTAAAAAAGGCAATACACCAGAGCAGTTGGAATCTATGAGATTGCAGTACCCTGACTAACCACCACAACTAGAGGCAGCCGTGGAGCGTTCCTACGTTGGTCCTAGACGCCTCGTCACAGCCTGAGAAACTAACTACACCTAAAGATAGAAAGAGGAAAGCTATCTGCCCCGGAGCAGATCCCCAAAGAACATAGAAAGCCCCCAAACATGTAATGGCGGTTAGACAAGAAGAAATACTGACACAGACAGAAAATAGTATGAGCAAACGTTGGGGCCCAAACTACCTAAATAGAAAAGGATAGGAAGGGCACTTACTGCAATCCCAAAAAACCCTGAAAAGCACCAACTCTACTAATTTCAAAAACACCTGAGATCACACGACCTCTACCACCTAAATTAGTTCTCTGGTGTAACAAAATCAAAACAGCAGCCACTGAAAAAACTGGAAAAAGCAAAAGTACAAACATCAGTGGCTGAACTAAACTGAGAGGGCAAAAGCCCCCAGAGGGGATCCTGAAGGCCCCCACAGAAGTGCAGGACAAAATGCAAAAATCAAGCACAAAAAACAAAAGAAGAAAATGTCTTATCTGTTAGCAGGAGATGCAGACACGACACAGCAGGCTACAAAGGAAACAGGAATCAAGGATTGAGACCAGAACAATTGATCACCGGCAACCCTGATGGGAAGGCGACTCCCTTATATAAGACCAGTCAGTAACACCTGATTCCCAATCCTCACAATTTTCACTGGACAGTCCAGTACCGCTTGTAACCACCAGAGGGAGCCTCTGTTCAGAACTCATTTCAAGTCCATTCACAACACCATACTGTCATTATTCAAAGGAGGAAAGGCAGGACTGACAATTAATCTGAAGGTCTACTGGTTCAAAGGGACCTGAGCCAGGAATACCTGTGATTTACCTGGAAAGCCGACCGCTCGGGGAGGAGGGAGTCCACTATACAGTGATATAGATTTTAGGTAGAATATAATAAATATTCTTACCTCAGCGCTGTATGTATATTACCAACAGAAGGCTCCGCTCAACCCACGTCTCCGGACCGGTCGGGCTTCCTCAGAATAGAATAACTCAGTCCCCTGGTCGGGCGCCAGTTGTCGTCGCTGTTATCTCGTTAACCCTTTCCTCCTCGGAATGTGGTACCAGAGAGAATAAGACACAGACCAAAGTGTGCGTCAATAGACTCTGCGTTTATTGCTAACAAAGGGATTCATATACACCCCTGAAGCAGGAAGCGGAATTACCATATATGGCAGTTAATACAACATAAACATAAAATGCTAGTTTCACTTTAAAAACTTCATTCTTGGCTTTTGGCCTTGTTTAGCTCCTAGTACAGAGCGTCTCTTCTCAGGCGAGGTGGAATGTATTGTATTGACTAAAATGAGGAACATCTTATCTTGTCTCCTGGTACACGTCAACCTATCGGTTAAAAAGAAAATAAGGCCTCTGAACTTTAGAAAAATGCTGGTTCAGCGATCACACACACGATGTGCACGTTCCACACGACAGTAGTACTTAAGTCACAATATTTTTGTTAGATCATTCTCACAGATGGATTGTAAGTCTGCTGATTGAAACGATTCAGGCAGTCCTACGAGACGTAAATTGCTTCGTCTCGAGCGATTTTCCAAGTCCTCTGTTTTGTCTATCAAATTTTGTAAGTTCTGCTGAAGGTTCTGTTCTCTGTCTTGGGAAAGTTGCTTCTCCTGTTGTAGCAGCGCCACATCCTGTTGCAGCTTGGTAATTGCAATGGTATTCAGATCTACAGACTTTTGTATGGAAGACAATGACGATTGCAATGCCGACTCCAGCAGCTTCTGAATGTCTGGTAAGAGAAGGACTGTGACCTCTCCAGCCATTTTCTGGGAATCAAATTCCTGAGGAACTCTCAGGTCACATGGTGCTTCTGATAATAGCTCTTGATGCATGTCTATGGCAGCGCTCAGCATCGCGCCTCTTTCCTCTTTCTCCCCTCCATGCGCCATCTTGTCCTTCTGCTTCAGTTGGATAGGTAAACCGTTCGGGGTCTGTTGTGAACTCCGTAGCAAGTAGCGCTCCATAAATTATGTCCCCACGAATGTAAAAGGTGTCACTGTTCCCAGGGGTGGTTTTACTGCTCTCCTATCGGCCCGATATGCTTGGATACCTGGGAGGAATTCATGAGCGTCTCCAAACTCCCTCCTCACATGTCAGCGCAGGAACCGGAAGAGGGAACGTGCTTGTTTTGTTGCTCATAGGTGGAGTTTTATACAGTAAATGATTACTGCTGTCGTATTTTTGCCGTCCCTAGGGCAGAATAAGGCTGCGTAACGTCACATTTTAGAGAGAGTCATATAATAGACACACGCTACCCTACCCGTGACACAAGGAAGGTAGTGTTGCCGGATAAAGCCTTGCGCAACCAGACATGCTTTTACCCTCTTCAACACACTACAAGCAAAAAATGCATGATTGCAGACGCAGCCTTTATTGACGTACAGTATAACATCGCCAGTACCCATCAGAGGCTGGCCACTGTATGATACAGACATAGTATATACCTTTGCTATCTGTAGCCTTTGTTTCACCTCCACTTGCAGGCACCCACTTAAATTGTGACTAGTGTTGAGCGATACTGCTCGATATCTAAAAATATCGGATCGGAATGGTATCGCCGATATCACTAAATATCGTCGATATCCGATTCCGATACCGGAAGTCCCATGTAAGTCTATGGGAACCAAATATCGACATTAAAAAAACCCATTCTTGCCTTGTTGGTTAATTGTACATGAAGGAAAACAACAAAGACTAATGTAGAATGTATTGGGGAGGTTGAGGAGACAATAAAGGCATACATGTTTAACCCAATGCATTGGAATAGCATTAATATATATTTTTTTTTAAATACGTTTGGATTGACTAACAAATTGACAATGTTGTTAACCTTTTTTCTATTTTGGCAAATATGTATGTTTCACAACTTCCATGCTCTTCACCTTTTTAACTTTTGCCAGTGCCACACTTTCTCCTTCATAATCTTCAGCAGCATCATCTTTCTCATCAAATTATTCTTCATCTTCACCTTCTTAATCTTCTTCTTAAACTTCTTGCTATTCATGTTTTTGTTTACATTACTCATATTGTTATTATTAAACTAATTAATCTTCTTCATATTCAAATTCTTCATCTTCTTCCTCTTCATCTTCTTCATCATATTCTTATTTGTGACAGAGATTCCTGTACTTGTAATCTGTAAAAGTATGAATTGTTCATCCTTCCGTTCTTGCTGTCACAAAAGATTTAAATTACAACAGTATTTGTCCGTGTTCAGTTTAGCCTGCAGCAGCAGGCATTTTCCAGGGGCACCACGAGGAGGAACGGACTCACCCCCATACACTGCTTAGTCTTCTTCTGCTTATAATTTAGAGCATATATTTTGCTCTTCATTTTGGTCTTATACTTCATGTTCTTCTGCTTTTTGATCTTCTGCTTATTGTTCTTCTGTCTCTTGTTCTGTATCTTGTAGTTTGTCTTAACCTTCTTTGTCCTGTTGGTGATCTTCTTCTGGGTAATGTTTTATTTTTTCTTTGTGATGGTGTTCAGGCTGGTTGGCTTCATGCTCGTCGTCCTTGTTGTCGTCATCTTCTTCTGGGTGGTCTTTAAGGTCGTCTAATTTCCGAGAACCAGCTGACGTTACTGGAACCCTGACGGGTATCAGATGGAGCAAGAGACAATGGAAGTAACGAGGACCAGCTGACTGTGCTGGAACCCGGAGGGGCAGCAGAAGGAAAAGAGGCAATGTCACAACCGAGTACCAGCTGATGTTACTGTGACACGGTTACTAAGCAGGAGGTACCTGTGCTCCAAAGCACAACCAAGGACCAGCAGACGTTGGTGGAACTCGGATACGGAGATGGAGGCACCTAGGCCAAAGGCACTGGGGAGAACCAGTTGACGGTACTGGACCCCGGACGGGTAGCAGAAGGAAAAGAGGCAATGTCACAACCGAGTACCAGCTGACGTTACTGTGACACGGTTACTAAGCAGGAGGTACCTGTGCTCCAAAGCACTACCAAGGACCAGCAGACGTTGGTGGAACTCGGATACGGAGATGGAGGCACCTAGGCCAAAGGCACTGGGGAGAACCAGTTGACGGTACTGGACCCCGGACGGGTAGCAGAACGCACCCATGAAAATGTAAGTTGACAGGACGCAAGCCGTCCACAGTTACCGAATCACACAGTCCTACAGTGGGTGCTTGTCCTATTGTCACAATGGAAACAGCCTTTATTTACATATCCCACAGCACACATAGGAATCACCTAAACTGCAGGCACCATAGAGTCGGCTAACCCGAATGCAACACGACAGCACAACTTATTGGAGGATAATTGACGTTGACACTGCCAGGAAACAGCTGTTGTGCTGTAACCAGGCTGGCCAGGAGTCAGTACCCCTGCCAATTACTTACGAGCAACAAATGGCGGTGTTGTAGCCCAGGGAGTCGAGTTCAGGTGGTAGAAAGATGAACATAACAGGAGACATGGAAAACGTTGCCAAACAGTTATTTAATCTGAAAACGGACAGGCAAATTCAGGTGAGATCCATGCCTTGTTCATTTTCAGAAAAGTAAGCCGGTCTACATTCTCTGAGGATAGTCACATGCGACGGTCTGTTACTACACCACCTGCAGCACTAAAGACGTGCTCAGATAATACACTGGCAGCAGGGCAAGCCAGCACCTCCAATGCATACTGGCTAAGCTCTGGCCATGTATCCAACTTAGAGACCCAAAATTTGAAAGGGGAAGAGGCATCTGGGAGTACACTTAGAGGGAAAGCCAAGTAGTCTGTCACCATCTTACGGAAACGTTTCTTCCTGGTGACTGGAGCCGTCTCGGATGGTGTAGACCTTGCTGGCGCTGTCACAAAACTTCGCCACATTTGTAACATACAGCTCTTGCCCTGTGCAGAGGCGCTGCTTCTGCTCCCTCTTGTTGTAGAGGTGTCTACACTGCCTCGACGCACAGAGCTGCTTTGTAAAGCAGTAGCAGCAGCAGCAGCTCTCTCGGCTGGAATGTACAACATTATGGATTGCACCAGTGTGTCTTGGTACTCCTGCATTTTACGGTCCCGGTTCACCGGTGTGATGAGGGTTTGTAAGTTGTCCCGGTAGCGAGGGTCTAGGAGGTTGTACACCCAATAATCTGACGTGGTGAGAATGTGGGCGATGCGGCGGTCGTTTCTCAGGCACTGAAGCATGAAATCAACCATGTGCTGCAGACTCCCAACTGGCCAACAAAGGCTGTCCTCTGGAAGAGGCGTCATCTCTGCCTCCTCTGCATCACCCCACCCTCGCTCTACATACTGACTAGAGCGTTGTGTACCTCCCTCTGTAGGGATTTCTTCCTCCTCCATTGACTCCTCCTCCTCATCCTCCTCACAAAGTGAGCCCTGCCCAGCCCTTTGTGAGGAACCACGTTGCGCTGACTGTCCTGAAGGTAATTGAATTTGTGACTCCTCATCCTCCACCTCTTCCAAAACCTCTTCCTTTAGTGCTTTCAGTGATTTCTGAAGCAGGCAGATAAGGGGGACAGTCATGCTGACTAGTGCATCATCTGCACTCGCCATCCGCGTTGAGACATCAAACGCACGCAAAACGTCGCAGATGCCCTTCATAGAGGCCCACTCAGTAGTGGTGAAGTGTGAACGGCGCAAATTGCGAGTTGATTGTGCCTGTTGCAGCTGATACTCCATTACTGCTGGCTGCTGCTCACACAACCGCTCCAACATATGTAACGTGGAATTCCACCTGGTGGGTACGTCACATATGATGCGATGTTCAGGAAGGCGAAATCTGACTTGCAGAGCTGCAATGCGCGATCTGACCATGCTGGAACGTCGCAAGTGAGCGCACTCTAGGCGGACCTTGTGCAGCAGTGCATCAAGATCCGGATATTCCCTCAAAAAACTCTGCACGACCAAGTTGAGCACATGTGCCAGACATGGTATGTGAGTGAGGTTGCCAAGGCCCAGAGCTGACACAAGATTTCGGCCATTGTCACACACTACCAAGCCTGGCTGGAGATTAGCTGACAAAAACCACACGTCGCTCTCCTGCTTGATGGCATCCCAGAGCTCCTGCGCTGTGTGGCTTCGATTCCCCATGGAAATTAATTTCAGGACGGCCTGTTGACGTTTGGCCACGGCTGTGCTCATATCGGTCTTAACAGGTAAGCGTTCACGGGTCCATGTGGAGGTATACCGTGACGGCTCGTGCAGCGATGATTCTGAGGAACTGGAGTAGGAGGAGGAATCAATGTGTACAGACTGGATTCCTGCAATCCTTGGAGTTGGCAGAACACGTACAGCGCCACTGGCAAGATCTGTACCCGGCTCCACAACATTGACCCAATGGGCAGTGAGGGAAAGGTATCGTCCCTGGCCATGGGTACTGGTCCACGCATCGGTGGTCAGGTGGACCCTGCTACTGACGGCGTTTAGTAGCGCATGTTTAATGTTTCCCTCGACATGTTTTTGCAGAGCAGGGACGGCTTGCCTGCTGAAATAAAATCGGCTTGGCACATTATATTGTGGGACTGCCAATGCCATAAAGTTCCTGAAACTGTCAGTCTCCACCAGCCTGAATGACAGCATTTCAAGGGACAGGAGTTTTGCAATGCCAGCATTCAGAGCCTGTGCTCGTGGATGGTTTGCCGAGTATGGCCGTCTTTTATCCCATGCCTGTGGTACCGATGGCTGTTTTGTGGTCTGGGAGTGTGACGATGACTGTGAACTTGCTGCTGTGGGTGGAATAACAGTTTGTCTATGGACAACAGTGACCGAGGTTCTTCCATGGAGATCCTGTGAGGAAGCCGAACCAGGTGTGTGTGAGCTGGAGGTAGAGGCTCCAACACGACCTGAAGATGTAGGTGCTGCTGTAGGTTGGCCTACATCTCCAGTGTGTCTTTGTAACTCAGCTACGTGCTTTGTCCGTACATGTTTCCACATATTTGTGGTATTCAGGTTACTGATATTTTTACCTCTTTTAACTTTTTGCTTACAGAGCTTGCATTGAACATAGCAAATATCATCTACAAGTCTGTCAAAAAAGGACCACGCAGTGCAAGTCATGGGAGCGCCAATTTTGACATTTCTAAGAGAACTGCTCCCAACAGGTGCCAAACTGGAGGCTACAGGCAAGCGAGTCTGCAACCTACCTCTCCTCCTCTTTGTACCGTTGGGACAATCTCTTCCTCAGAGCTGCTCCCACCACCTTCCTGTTGCTCACGCCATGTTGGGTCTCGGACTTCATCATCTCCACTACCCTCTTCCAACACCTGCTGCTGTTGGATGGTCTGGGCAGCACCATGCTCCACAAAACCTGGCACCTGAGTCTCATCATCATCATAAGATGCGTTCTGCGGTGTGCTGTCCATCGGCACTGGCTCACCCGCCTCTTCAGATTGAGAGAGACACAGCTGTTGCGCATCACTGCATACTCCCTCTTCTTCAAATTGCAGAATGCTGCTTGCCTGTGCCCGTGTTTGCGAGCCAACAGATTCTGAGAACAGAAGCAGAGACTCAGCTGGCTCCTGTACACAACTCTCTGACTGCCTGGGCAATTTGACAGGCGGTGAACAGACAGATGGTTGCTCAACAGTGTTGTGTTCCTGAGAGGAGGTGGAAGGAATTGAAGTCGATGCATTGGCTGCCATCCAACCAACAACGGCTTCAATTTGTTCTTCCCGCAGCAGGGGGGCACGCCGAGCTCCTACCAAACTGCGCATAAAGGAACGCTCATGGGTAAAACTGGTGGATGCTGTGTCACTGAGGGTGGCAGCAGCCACAGAATCCCCACGTCCTCTCCCTGCTGAAACTCCACGGCCACGACCACATGCCTTACTCCCTGCCTTCTTCATCTTGGTAGATTGATAAACAAAGTCAGAAAAGTTATAAGGCCTAAGTGTGGTTATTACGCAGAGACTGAAGTGAACACTGAAACACAACTGTTCACAATCTGTGAAAGGCTACTCCTTTGTCTACTTCTATAGTGTTTGCAACCAATGTATTGGATACGGATGGAAGCGCGTCACACTAATAGATTATATTTATTTTAAATGGAATGGAGCAGAACCAATTGGAGAGAAATGAAAAGGATGAGGCACTGAGACACGCTCAGCAGAGTACAAGCAGCAGTGCTTGAACAAGTAACTGGAGCGTGATGTGCACTCAAAAAATAAAAAACACAGACTGAAGTGAACACTGAAACACAACTGTTCACAATCTGTGAAAGGCTACTCCTTTGTCTACTTCTATAGTGTTTGCAACCAATGTATTGGATACGGATGGAAGCGCGTCACACTAATAGATTATATTTATTTTAAATGGAATGGAGCAGAACCAATTGGAGAGAAATGAAAAGGATGAGGCACTGAGACACGCTCAGCAGAGTACAAGCAGCAGTGCTTGAACAAGTAACTGAAGCGTGATGTGCACTCAAAAAATAAAAAACACAGACTGAAGTGAACACTGAAACACAACTGTTCACAATCTGTGAAAGGCTACTCCTTTGTCTACTTCTATAGTGTTTGCAACCAATGTATTGGATACGGATGGAAGCGCGTCACACTAATAGTTAAATTGCATGGAAGCAGCAAGAATTACACTGAAGAAAAAAAAAAGAGTCTGTGAGTGACACGTGCAGATGCCTACAGACAGCGTTGCATGCAGAGCAAACTGCAGCGTCACCTGCACTCACACACACCTTGCAGAGCTGTTAAAACAACACTGCAGGCAAAAGGAAGCTTTACACAGCGGTTGGTGCTAGCCTGCCTACAGCACAGTACACTAAATCGCAATCTCTAACTGTCCCTCAGAGTCAGCACAGCAGCGTTCTGTCCCTTACTGAATTCACAGCACAGTGACGCTAAAATGGCGGCGGCGCCTTTTATAGTGCATTCTGACATCATTTCAGCATCCAATCACAGCCATGCCATTAGTTAACATGACCGCAGCAGTACAGGATGTGCCCACACTTCTTAGGATTCCTCATTGGCTGACTAAAATCACATTGCCTCTCAAAGAATTATGGGAACTTCCGATTCCGGTATACGATATATGGAAAATATCGGAACTAAGTATCGAAAGGCCGAAACAGCTAATATCGGCCGATACCCGATACTTGCGGTATCGTATCGCTCAACACTAATTGTGACAATGCATAATGTTTTTTTAAAATGTTTATTTTTTATCGTGCATAATTGCGTCATCTCATCACTTTGATGAGTCCATGCTGGACATGTAATAAATGCTGTCCGAACTAACAATTTTCGTAAGTGAAATAATTTTAATCTGTGTGACTGTCACATATAAATTGTAATGATGATGATGAGTGACTATTACAAAATCCATTGTCTTCACTATGTTATGGTTTAACATAGCGTTCCTTACGCATCATTCCTAAATACAAAAATGGACTTTTATTCATAAATTTACAACACTATATTTTGTAAAATAAATTTTGGGTGGTGTGTTGTTCCATTTCTTGTTGCCATGTGCTTATATGCGTTTATATTTTAAGGGTGTTTATTTTTATTCTTGGAATTGAAATTCATCATTTTATTGTCCTAGTAAACATTCATTTTTTCTTGTTTGAAGTACATACATTTGCAATGGCCACGTAACAAGGCAATAACTCAATATTTTATTTCAAAACCCTTCTTGACCCTGGGCTTCAACACCGCCAGTTGCTGCTCACAAGTGTTGGATGCACAGATCAAAACAATCGCTGATGTGTTTGTGGGGTTCAGAACGCCTGCTGTTCCCCTGCTGTGTGTCTGGCAAAAATTTATGCTGCTAACTACAAATTTAACTTCAAACATCTCATACTAGGCCTCTGCCTACACCCTCCCTCCATGTAACAAGGCAATAACTCAATATTTTATTTCAAAACCCTCCTTGAACCTGTGCTCCAACACCGCCAGTTGTTGCTCGGAAGTGCTGTTAGCACAGTCAACACTTGCTCCTGTGTTACTGGGGTTCAGTAATGTCAGCTGTTCCCCTGCTGTGTGTACGGCAACAAAAAGTCCTGCTGCCTCCACCCTGTTCTCTTCTCATCCCTGGGCTCCAACACCGCCAGTTGTTGCTCGGAAGTAATTGGCAGGGGTACTGACTCCTGCCTAGCCTGGTTACAGCACGACAGCTGTTTCCTGGCAGTGTGAACGTCAATTTGCCTCCAATAAGTTGTCCTGTCGTGTTGCATTCGGGTTAGCCGACTGTATGGTGCCTGCAGTTTAGGTGATTCCTATGTGTGCTGTGGGATAAGTAAAAAAAGGCTGTTTCCGTTGTGACAATAGGACAAGCACCCACTGTAGGACTGTGTGATTCGGTAACTGCGGACGGCTTGCGTCAACTTACATTTTCATGGGTGCCTTATGCTACCCGTCCGGGTTCCAGTACCGTCAGCTGATTCTACGCAGTGCCTTTGGCCTAGGTGCCTCCATCTCGGTATCCGAGTTCCAGCAACGTCTGCTGGTCCTTGGTAGTGCTTTGGAGCACAGGTACCTCCTGCTTAGTAACCGTGTCCCAGTAACGTCAGCTGGTCCTCGGTTGTGCCATTGGCTCTTTTCCTTCTGCTGCCCCTCCGGGTTCCAGCACAGTCAGCTGGTCCTCGTTACTTGCATTGGCTCTTGTACCTTCTGCTACCCGTCCGGGTTCCAGTAACGTCAGCTGGTTCTCGGAAGTTAGTCAGCCTTCTTGTACCTTCAGCTACATTTACAAATTGAAGATTTTTTAAATGTTTTTTTGGGTAATCACTCTGGATCTCCAACAATGAAGACGACGACCCTGATGACCACCCCGAAGAAGATGACGACCACAAGGACGACGAGCATCAAGCCAACCAGCCTGAACACCATCACAAAGAAGAAATAAAAGATTACCCAAAAGAAGATCACCAACAGGACAAAGAAGGTTAAGACAAACTACAAGATACAGAACAAGAGACAGAAGAACAATAAGCAGAAGATCAAAAAGCAGAAGAACAAGAAGTATAAGACCAAAATGAAGAGCAAAATATATGCTCTAAATTATAAGCAGAAGAAGACTAAGCAGTGTATGGGGGTGAGTCCGTTCCTCCTCGTGGTGCCCCTGGAAAATGCCTGCTGCTGCAGGCTAAACTGAACACGGACAAATACTGTTGTAATTTAAATCTTTTGTGACAGCAAGAACGGAAGGATGAAAAATTCATACTTTTACAGATTACAAGTACAGGAATCTCTGTCACAAATAAGAATATGATGAAGAAGATGAAGATGAAGTAGAATATGAAGAAGAATAATAGTTTAATAAGAACAATATGAGTAATGTTAACAAAAAGATGAATAGCAAGAAGTTTAAGAAGAAGATAAAGGTGAAGATGAAGAATAATTTGATGAAAAAGATGATGCTGCTGAAGATTATGAAGGAGAAAGTGTGTCAAAAGTTAAAAAGGTGAAGAGCATGGAAGTTGTGAAATATACATATTTGCCAAAATAGAAAAAACGTTAACAACATTGTCAATTTCTTCGTCAATCCGAACATCTTTAAAAAAAAAAATATTAATGCTATTCCATTTGATTGGGTTAAACATCTATGCCTTTAATGTCTCCTCAACCTCCCCAATACATTCTACATTACTCTTTGTTGTTTTCCTTCATGTACAATTAACCAACAAGGCAAGAATGGGGTTTTTTTAATTCCGATATTTTGTTCCCATAGACTTACATTGGATTTCCGGTATCGGTATCGGGTATCGCCGATATTTTTTGGGTATCGGCGATACCATTCCGATTCCGATACTTTTGGATATCGGAAAGTATCGCTCAACTCTACATTAAAATCATCTAACAAGGGAGACAAATTATGCTAATACTAAAAAAATTGAAATATAATGAAAAATAAAATAATTGCAATAATTACTAAAAAAAAAAAAAAAAAACATCAAATCATTTTTTTTTTTTTCCTCCCTTTACCCTTCTTCTTTCAAACAGTTCTTTCAATAGTGAGATTTAACCCTTCTGGGGCAAGTGTGCCAAGTTTAAAAATCCCAAAATTTTCTTTTCTTGCAAGGTTACCAAACCGGTCAGTCAGATTATCTGGAATCTGATCTATAATAGTAAGTTTCAGTGAACTATGATCTTTATTATGCATAAGAAAAAAATGCTTAGAAAGGCTGTGTAATAAATATCCATTACGGATATTTTGACGATGTTTATTGAGTCTAGCGTGCATCGTCTGGATTGTATGGCCTACGTATTGTAGACCGCAACCACATTCAATTAGATAGATCACATGAGTGGACTGACATGTGACGCGACAATTTATTTTAAAACACGCGCCAGTGGTGTAGGATTTAAAAGATTGTGCCCCATCTAATATAGAGGTGCAACATAGACATTTTTTTAAACCCTTGCAAGCAAAACACCCTGGTTTAATGTGACCTTGGTTGGTGAAAGGAACTGAAGGCCTAACCACTGTGTTACTGGGGGCCACAAGGTTACGGAGTGTCTGATTTTTTCTGAAAATAGTGATAGGTTGTGGGGGTATATGTGATGACAAAATGGGGTCCCCTTTCAGGGTAAACCAGTATTTCTTTAACAAATTTCGTATTGATGCATGAGAACGGTTAAAGGTAGTGACGAGACTCCATCTCACAAAATCAGGGGACTTCTCTACTGTGTCACTATTCTGTTTCATCCTTTCGAGGCAGCTTTCCTGTGTGAACACACTGGCTTTGGTATAGGCATCACGAATCAACCGGTTTGTATAACCCTGTGATGATATTGCAAGCTTCATGTCTTGTGCTGTTGCTAGAACTACAACCCCCTTCCCCCCCCCTGTCATCCTGCACTCAGGCAGTGTAATGTGAGCTGCCAGTGCTGGAAGTTTTCCCGCTTCACCGCAGGGGTCCTGCATTGTCCGAACACGTGCTTTCTTCCTATAGCAGCCATGTTGGAGTATTCATTCCTTTTTGGTTAATAACACGGTGGGAGCATTCGCTAGAAACACGAACGTCACTGTGTTGAACCATGCGCCGACGGGCATCGTTCCCGTGGTACCGGTGAACCCGTAACTCCAGCAGAGCCCGAGAAATGGAATTCTCGGGTGCCCCATGAGCTATGTCACCCAAGTTTGGGTTCATTTGAACCATTATTTCAAAGCAAGATCATTGATAGGTCTGCCGTTATTCTGCTAGAGTTCCCCGCCGAGTTATGAACCTTATGATATTGCAGAGCTCAAACCATAGCTTGTAGCCAGGGGAGGTGGCTAGAGGACCAGCCCTTTTTGTGAGGTCAGAAGCTGACATGCATAAGTCTTACAGTGAAGTTCCTCGCTAGAATTCTTTCTGCTGGGACATGCTGAGTAAGAGATCTCCCAATGAACTATGACGTGTGGCTCCTTCCCCCAGCCTGGCTTGCCTGTAAATGATCTAACAACCATGTGAGTGACTTTCATTCTTAATCCTATTTTATTTTATAACTGCATCTGTACATAACGATATTGTCTCAGTTTGTTACATCTTTTTATATTATATAAGCACTGCCTGTTTTTAAGGAATAAACCTATAAATTTATTAGTTTGTTTCTCCTGCTCTATAAACGAATCTGCACGTGCCTGAAGCACACGCTACTGTTTTGGGGTTGCTACGGACCCTCTTGATAAATTGTGTATTAAGTCAAACCCGTAGCTGGTGGCAGCTAAAAGAAAGGGGTGTAAAGTGTTAATCTATTGGGTGACGCTGGCAGTGACGCAGCGGGGTTTATAAGGGTACTGCCTGGCTGCAGCCAGGAGTAATTATAATTCCCTCACTGCAGCGTGCCCAATAGCCAGCACACATCCAAGTGACCCGTCTGGCGACCAATTATCCTAGGTGCAGTTCCCTGACTGACCTGAGGGTAAGGGGGGCGCCAGAGAGCTGCAAGTTCCTAAGTGGAAGTGGGATAGTTATAAATCCCTGCAGTTTACTGGGTCGGACGGCAGCAGCCGTCGTGTGTGTGCACGTTCCATCACATGTGGTGGCAGCGGTGGGATCACAAGCCGTGACCCCCGGGCTACCGTGTGGCGGACTGTGTGCCCGTTCATCACATATTGGTGGCAGCGGTGGGATCACAAGCCGTGACCCCCGGGCTACCGTGTGGCGGACTGTGTGCCCGTTCATCACATATTGGTGGCAGCAGTGGGATTATAGAGCATTAGTGATCTGGTTTGAGCAATCATTCCATTCACTAAAAAACTTGCACGGTTCTTCAGCGACCCTGCATCTAAAGTTTTGGAGAACAGACTCAGTGTTTATTAGTCCTGAGACAATTGTGTGTACTTGCGGTTACCCCTCCCTTCTCTTTGTTTTTCTATCCTATCTTTTATTTGGCAAACATGGCTACAATAGGAGCAAGTTGGTACAAACTGCAGAAAAGGGACACTCTTGCTGGAATATGCATTTCCCGAGGCCTTGACCCCAGGGGCCAAACCAAAGCTCAACTGATCAAGGTCCTGATGCCACAGGACCACGCTGAGAGCGAGGAGGGCACAGAAGCCGGCCCAAGCCAAGGTGGGGCGGCAGCAGAGGCCCAAACCCTGCAGGCTTACAACCAGGGCGGGATGGACCCTTACCTGCTGGCGGCCCTGGAGGAACTCCCCACCGACGACCGGGGGGAGCGCCTGAAGCTGATTCAGCAATACCAGCAGGAGGCCCGAGCCGAGCGCCAAGCCCAGCGAGAGGCTGAGAGAGCCGAGCGCCAAGCCCAGCGAGAGGCTGAGAGAGCCGAGCGGGAGGCTGAGAGAGCCCGAGCCGAGCGGGCAGCCAAAGCGCAGAGAGCCCATGAGCTGGAGATGGTCCAGCGAGGGGCAATGCCCTCCACAGCTCAGAGCAGTGTGCCCAGCAGCACTCAGAGTCCCAAGCCCCGGCCGGAGCACTTTCCCGTGCTGGAAAGGGACGGAGACTTGGACACTTTTCTGCGGGCCTTTGAGAAAGTCTGCAGACAGTACCGGCTGCCTGCCGACCAATGGGCCAGGTACTTGACCCCCGGGCTAAAGGGCAAAGCTTTGGAGGCGTTCGCTTCCCTCGCGCCAGATCAAGACAGTGACTATGAGGCCATCAAGCAGGCCCTGATCGCCAAGTACCAGCTAACCCCTGAGGTATACCGAAAGAAGTTCAGGAACCTCCAACGTGGCCCACACGACAGTTATAGCGATGTGGTGCAAGGACTCAGGAACCACTTTGACCAGTGGATCCATGGACTGTCAGTTGACACCTATGAGGAGCTGAAAGACCTGATGATCAAAGACCAGTTCCTGCATCTGTGCCCAGCTGAGGTCCGACAGTTCATCCTGGACCGAGAATCAGAGGACGCGGTCACAACAGCCCGGATCGCCGACAGCTATGAGGCCAACCGGAAACCCGAGGTGCGGAAGCCCGTCGCCACCCGCTGGGGAGGGGGTAAGCCTGCAACAAACCCCAGTGCCCCTGCCAGTCGTCCCTCTGGAGGCACTATCCCCTTTGCCAGCGCCAGGCCTACATCAGACCCCCGCCAGTGTTTCTCCTGTAAAAGGACTGGTCACATCAGCGCCACCTGTCCGGAGAGGCAGAAGAACCCCCCAGCCAAGGCCTCCGGGCCCAACGCCTCTGTTCTTTTGGTGGGTGGTGTGGTGGGGAGGGTTGATGACAACGTGCAGCCCGTCCGCGTGGGGGCCCGTCTTGCTACAGGCCTCAAGGACACCGGGGCTGAGCGAACCCTCATCCGACCCGAACTGGCGGCCCCTGAAGAGTTGATTCCGGGGAAAACCCTAACTGTCACAGGGATTGGGGGTGTCCACTACCCCTTGCCGATAGCCCGAGTTTTCATTGACTGGGGTACCGGGAGCGGGGTGAAGGAAGTGGGGGTGTCCGAAAACCTGCCCACTGATGTTTTATTGGGGACTGATCTGGGGAGGATGGTGGCGTACTATGTCCCTGACACCCCTTCCCAATCTGATGATAAGGTTAACGTTAACCATGATGTTGATGTTGATGATGATGGGAAACTGATTGTGTTACCTGCTAATGCTTTGCGAAGTGAGGATGCAACTGATAACCTTTCTTTCCCTAGGACTGATGTTGATAATGATGTATCTGTGCCATCTGAATCTGTTAACCCTTTCTCCGAAGTGGTAGATGTGTCCACAGGTACAGGAGCGTTCAGTCCCGTCGCTCTGCGGAGTGAGACGGCTGAGGAACCCCTAGCAGGAGCAAGCGACAGTGCTCAAGGAAATGGGGAGGTGCATGGGAACCGGGAGGAAGGTGACGCCATGACACTGACCAGTGCCACCGAGGAAGGTAACTGGCCCATAAGTAGCACTGCTCCTGAAGTGTTGGGGGTGGATGGGGAGGTAGAGCCCATAGCAGCGCAGGCTGATGGGTCTATAGAAATCCCCGGGGAGACTGCATATGTAGCTGCTGTCACCCGCAGTCAGAGTGCCCGGATCGCAGGTAGCGCCCTGCCATCTGGACCCTCCTCCGCTACAGGAGAGACTGAACCAGAGGTGGACCCAGAGCCGGTCCCAGAGGGTCCCAGTGAGGAAGGAACCCTGACGTCACTTCTGGCTGCCTCCAGCCAGGAGTTCCAGGCCGCTCTGCACTCAGATGCGAGCCTGGAGAACTTGAGACACCTCGCCGAGACGCCCACCTCCGTGACTGATAAGGAGAGGGTGTTCTGGGAACGAGGAAGGTTGTACCGGAAGACCGTACCCGGAGATTCCCAAAAGGAGTGGTTGAGGGGGAAACAGCTGGTCGTCCCGCACCAGTTCCGAGGTGAGTTGTTGAGGATTGCCCATGAGATTCCACTTGCTGGACACTTGGGGATTAGCAAAACTAAGGCACGGCTGTCTCAACACTTCTATTGGCCCAAGATGGGGACAGATGTGACTAACTACTGCCGCTCCTGTATCACCTGTCAAAGAGTGGGGAAGGCGGGGCCTGCTCTTAAGGCTCCCCTGATCCCGTTGCCAGTGATAGAGGAGCCTTTCCAGAGGATCGCGGTGGACATTGTGGGCCCGCTGGCCGTCCCCAGCAGCTCTGGAAAGCAATACATCCTGACTGTGGTAGACTACGCTACCCGGTACCCGGAGGCGGTAGCTCTGTCCTCAACTAGGGCAGATAAGGTGGCAGATGCACTGGTGACCATCTTTTCACGGGTAGGATTTCCCAGAGAGATGCTTACCGATCAAGGGACCCAATTTATGTCTCGCCTAATGAAGGCTCTCTGCAGCAAAATGCAGGTGACGCGTATGGTATCGAGTGCGTATCACCCACAGACCAATGGTTTGTGTGAGCGCTTTAACGGTACCCTCAAACAGATGCTCCGCATGCTGGTTGAGACCCAGGGACGCGATTGGGAGCGGTACCTCCCACACCTGCTATTTGCCTACAGAGAAGTCCCGCAGGCCTCGACGGGGTTCTCCCCCTTCGAGCTCCTGTATGGTAGGCGAGTCCGGGGACCCCTTGGGTTGATAAGAGAATCCTGGGAAGATGAGCCAAACCCCACGGAAGTGTCCATCGTGGATTATGTCATGCGCTTCCGCGACAAGATGCAGACCTTGACGCAGTTGGTGCATGACAACATGACGCAGGCTCAGGCTGACCAGAAGCACTGGTACGACCAGAACGCCCGGGAGCGGACCTACCAGGTGGGTCAAAAGGTGTGGGTGCTGGTCCCCGTACCAAAGGATAAGCTTCAGGCAGCCTGGGAAGGCCCGTACGTCGTGCACCAACAGCTCAACCCAGCCACCTATGTGGTCACGCTTGACCACACTCGGGGTAGGCGCAAGGCCTTTCACGTCAACATGATGAAGGCCCATCACGAACGTGAAGCCTGCGTCCTACCGGTCTGCAATCTGCCCGAGGACGGGGAAGAGGATCCCCTCCTAGACATGCTGGCCCAAGCTAATGCCAATGGGTCCATTGAGGACATGGAGGTAAATGCCTCGCTAACCGCCTCCCAGCGGTTGCAGTTGCTGACCACTCTGGAATCCTTTCGGGCCGTGTTCACTAACCGACCCGGAAGGACCAAGTTGGCAGTCCACGAGGTGGACACCGGGAATCACGCCCCGTTACGGCGGACACCTTATCGGATCTCTGAGGAAGTGCAGCAGATTATGCGCCAGGAGATCCATGAGATGTTGCAGCTGGGGGTGATCCGGCAGTCCAAAAGCGCGTGGGCCTCACCTGTAGTTCTCGTGCCAAAAAAGGATCGGACCACCCGGTTCTGCGTGGACTACAGGGGGCTCAACGCCATCACTACCTCTGATGCGCACCCAATGCCACGCATCGAGGATCTGCTGGAGCGGTTGGCGAATGCCAAGTACATATCCATCATGGATCTGAGCCGGGGATACTGGCAGATTCCCCTGAGCCCTGCGGCGCAGGAGAAATCTGCCTTTATCACCCCTTTTGGACTGTACGAGTCCACAGTCATGCCTTTCGGCATGAAGAATGCCCCTGCCACTTTTCAGCGGATGGTCAACCACCTGCTTCAGGGACTGGAGGAGTACGCTGTGGCGTACCTGGATGACATTGCCGTCTTCAGTTCCACCTGGGAGGAACACCTTCAGCATCTCCAGGAGGTGCTCAAGCGTATTCACCAGGCAGGTCTGACCATCAAGCCGGGAAAATGCCAGATGGGCATGAGGGAGGTCCACTACCTGGGGCACCGGGTAGGCGGGGGTTCCATGAGTCCAGAGCCCGAGAAAGTGGACGCGATCGTGTCCTGGCCCCCCCCCAGGACCAAAAAGCAGGTGAAGTCCTTCCTGGGCACTGCAGGGTACTATAGGCGTTTCGTACCGAACTATAGCGCCATTGCAAAACCCTTGACGGACCTCACCAAGGGCGGTCTACCCCAAACAGTCAACTGGACAGATGGCTGTGAGGCGGCATTCCGATCTTTGAAAACAGCCCTGTGCAGCTCTCCAGTGTTGAGAGCCGTCGACAGCAGTCGGCCCTTCCTGGTACAGACTGATGCCAGTGAATTTGGCCTCGGTGCTGTACTCAGCCAGGTTGATTCGGGGGACCAGGAGCACCCCGTGTTGTACCTGAGCCGGAAACTTCTGCCAAGGGAAGTGGCATACTCCACCATCGAGAAGGAGTGCCTGGCCATGGTCTGGGCACTGCAACGTTTGCAGCCCTACCTGTACGGGCGCACCTTCAAGGTGGTCACCGACCACAACCCTCTGAGCTGGCTGCACACAGTGTCCGGAACCAATGGTAGGTTGCTACGCTGGAGCCTTGCCCTGCAGCAGTATGATTTTGCCGTACAACACAAGAAAGGCAGTGATCATGGGAATGCTGATGGGTTATCACGACGTGGCGAACCCGCTGAGGTGCGCATGTCGGATTACCGACAGGTCATGCCTCCGTAGCGCCCTCTAAAGGGGGAGGTGTGATGATATTGCAAGCTTCATGTCTTGTGCTGTTGCTAGAACTACAACCCCCTTCCCCCCCCCTGTCATCCTGCACTCAGGCAGTGTAATGTGAGCTGCCAGTGCTGGAAGTTTTCCCGCTTCACCGCAGGGTCCTGCATTGTCCGAACACGTGCTTTCTTCCTATAGCAGCCATGTTGGAGTATTCATTCCTTTTTGGTTAATAACACGGTGGGAGCATTCGCTAGAAACACGAACGTCACTGTGTTGAACCATGCGCCGACGGGCATCGTTCCCGTGGTACCGGTGAACCCGTAACTCCAACAGAGCCCGAGAAATGGAATTCTCGGGTGCCCCATGAGCTATGTCACCCAAGTTTGGGTTCATTTGAACCATTATTTCAAAGCAAGATCATTGATAGGTCTGCCGTTATTCTGCTAGAGTTCCCCGCCGAGTTATGAACCTTATGATATTGCAGAGCTCAAACCATAGCTTGTAGCCAGGGGAGGTGGCTAGAGGACCAGCCCTTTTTGTGAGGTCAGAAGCTGACATGCATAAGTCTTACAGTGAAGTTCCTCGCTAGAATTCTTTCTGCTGGGACGTGCTGAGTAAGAGATCTCCCAATGAACTATGACGTGTGGCTCCTTCCCCCAGCCTGGCTTGCCTGTAAATGATCTAACAACCATGTGAGTGACTTTCATTCTTAATCCTATTTTATTTTATAACTGCATCTGTACATAACGATATTGTCTCAGTTTGTTACATCTTTTTATATTATATAAGCACTGCCTGTTTTTAAGGAATAAACCTATAAATTTATTAGTTTGTTTCTCCTGCTCTATAAACGAATCTGCACGTGCCTGAAGCACACGCTACTGTTTTGGGGTTGCTACGGACCCTCTTGATAAATTGTGTATTAAGTCAAACCCGTAGCTGGTGGCAGCTAAAAGAAAGGGGTGTAAAGTGTTAATCTATTGGGTGACGCTGGCAGTGACGCAGCGGGTTTATAAGGGTACTGCCTGGCTGCAGCCAGGAGTAATTATAATTCCCTCACTGCAGCGTGCCCAATAGCCAGCACACATCCAAGTGACCCGTCTGGCGACCAATTATCCTAGGTGCAGTTCCCTGACTGACCTGAGGGTAAGGGGGGCGCCAGAGAGCTGCAAGTTCCTAAGTGGAAGTGGGATAGTTATAAATCCCTGCAGTTTACTGGGTCGGACGGCAGCAGCCGTCGTGTGTGTGCACGTTCCATCACATGTGGTGGCAGCGGTGGGATCACAAGCCGTGACCCCCGGGCTACCGTGTGGCGGACTGTGTGCCCGTTCATCACATATTGGTGGCAGCGGTGGGATCACAAGCCGTGACCCCCGGGCTACCGTGTGGCGGACTGTGTGCCCGTTCATCACAAACCCTTACACTGAAACCGATGTTTCAGAACATCTGCCTCCTTCAAAAAATCAGTGTCGTTTGTACAGTTTTTTCGGACTCTCCAATATTGCCCATAGGGGATATTAACTAACCATTTTGGAAGGTGGCCACTGGTGAAGTTAAGGTAACTATTAACATCGACCTGCTTGAAATGCGTGGAGGTAGAAAAATGACCAAATGAGTCGACCTTTATCTGCGCGATGAAGAGGGACTCGAATGCCCCCTGGAGAACAATGTCTTTTCATTTGAGGATAATTGCTACCGCCAATTGAGGGGCTGCGCGATGGGGACGAGATTTGCCCCTAGTTACGCAAATCTGTTTATGGGGGCATTCGAGTCCCTCTTCATCGCGGTGGGTGAGATTGCTGTGTATCGTCGCTTCATAGATGATCTTTTCATCATATGGACCGGATCGGAATTGGAAGCAACCAACTTTGTTCATTCTCTGAATTCCAACTCCTGGGGCCTTAAGTTTTCTGCCAATATATCAAATACAGCGATCCAATTTTTGGATCTTATGATAAAGGTCGACTCATTTGGTCATTTTTGACCAGTTGCTGCTCAGAAGTGCCGTCCACACAGAGGAAAACACTAGCTCATGTGTTAGTGGGGTTCAGTAATGTCCGCTGCTCCCCTACTGTGTGTCCGGCAAGGTCTC